>CAJNOP010002610.1:0-16640 GCA_905250075.1 Rotaria sp. Silwood1
TCACTGATGAAAGGTGGGACCACTCCACATGCCATTCCACCTGTTAAAAGCAAGAGAGAAAGAAACTTTCGTTTACAAAAATTCAGTCCAATAGAAAAATTCTATGCTATACCAAAAGTCTTTCTGCATAAGTCCTGCTGAATTAAAATTTGAAACTCAATGAATCGAGTCTACTTGTAAATGAGAGTATCACTTACACGATCATTGTCTGTGAAGAATAGATAGTGAAATCTTATTAAATGCTTCCTACCGCATCATTCTGAGAATATTAGCCTATTCTTCTTTCATCATCTTTTGATGATGAAAGGGTTAATTTGAAACTTGTTGCTATATATTTCAATACTCATTTGCCATTGCACTGCAATAATAAATAGTTGATAAATATCAGATATCCAATAATGTTTTCACACATTTTGTTTTGTTTATATCTCAGCAAAAATAAACGATAAAGCCTTGCACTTTTCCCAAAACATTCAATATCAAACTCTCTACAAACTATTGTGATACTTAGTTTAAAAATATACCAATGAAAGTTTTTCGCACCTAATATTGAGTGACTGTATAAATGGCACATAATTTCCACACATTATTATTACTAAAACAATTTGCATACGAGTGAATATTTTGCTTAGAAAACAGTACCTACTGTTGGATAGGTGTAGAAAGGCTATTCCAATTTCTCACATGTACGATATTTTCTAATACTCATTCTTTCTAATAGGCTGAAATTCTCAGAAAGCTTTTGTAAAGAATGTCGACATTGTCTTTTTTGGTTTGGTTTATCAAAAACGTATTCTACAAATTTAACTTTTAACAAGAGAAATGATTCCATGTGTGCCGTATTCTTATAAATCAGTTTTCTCTTTTTCATTAAGGCCCATAGAGAATTTGATACTGCATAATTCACCTGAAATAACAACCTAAATACTGCCAATAAGCCTATTTCGGCGATAGAAACTCGATTAGGCTACCTCTGTTAGACAAAAGTGGATTGTGATCAGGCGCATAAAAAGAATTCTGAAAGAGCACTTTATTTTATCTCAAAATACAAAACCTCATTTTTGCAGGGACATGATAATACCATGGTGAAAGTGCGAGAAAAAAATTCTCAAAAAGATACGGGAAGTAGTTATAGTTTATACAATTACTCACTGTTAGGTATGAAAACGTTTATTGGTATTTGTTATAAATTAAAGCTCACAAAAGTTTATACATATCTTAATAATGCATCTTTTAAAAAGAACTCCAAGGCACTATGATTTATTTCGGTTAACATATGGACAAAATAAAAAGTGTGAAAAGATATAGGGAACAACGGACAATTTATAAATAATTAGTAAGTGATTAACAAATGAATGAAATAAATAATGATAAGTAATTCAAAAACAAGTAATAACTGATAAATTAATAAATGATAAATGAATGCTTAAAAAGCAATTATTAGTTAGCAAATAAAAATGATAATTATTGGACGAACAGTTGCTTAATGATAAGTTGTTAATTAGTTAATTGATGATTGAGCATTTTACGTTCCACCATCAATAAACTAATAAATTAAATATCAATTAACTCATACAGGACAATCAATTTATTAATGTATTCATTAGTTAAGGATCACTTCGCGATTCAAAAGCTCATTGCCACATGTAGAAATATTTGTCAAAGTCACTGCGGGTTCGAATTCCTCGTTATATACTTTAACACTGGTTAGCAAGCGTGTCCCAGAAAAGTTCAATATAATCTAAATAAGTAAATGGATATGTACCATGGTAAAATTCAATTGGACGAAAGCAACGTTACTATTTTTTACAGAGAAGATGCTATCTCACGACGCATACAGTGATATAAATCAACAAAACATTCTTGTAGGTTTTATTTTTGTTGATGAATGAAACACGCGCACAGCAGATGTCTGACTGTTTTCAATGGAAGGATTGTTGATCTGTTGTCGTTTCCATGCACTTTGTCCTGTTGGGCGAAACTAAGAGAGACTAAGAGAAGACTTTGCATGAAGTCGAGTGATTCTCACAGTGTGTCTTATCTAACAACTGGATTATTATATCAATCCACTCTTTTTTTGCTGCAACGCATTTCTTCGTATTTTTTTCAAACAGTCCTTCGTTTAGTGCTTTTACTCTTGTCTTACGAATAAAAAGAAATATGGTTGTCTTTTGCTGAAAAAGATTGAGGAAAAAGCACTTCTCTAATATATATTTCATACCGAAAAAGAGTGTTTAATTTTAAAGACTTTTGGGAGTGTGATGATACTATATTACATCCATACAGTGAATGGTTCAAGAGAGACAAGAAAATACATGAAGAGAAAATATAAACACGAACAACACCTATCAGAAAGAAAAATGATATGCTGTTGATGAGAGCTTTTCCATTAATTCAGTTGAATTATGTTTCAATTCTTCACTAGCTTCATTTCTTTTCTCCTTTCTACGTGTGCGAGGTGAGGGTTCGAGTGAATGTGCGGGGACAGCAATAATGAGTAGATTCCAACTCACTAGTGGAGTTTCGCCCATTCATTTTTATTATTCCTGTTTTGATGGATCTTTTTTACGCTTGCAGAACTTGAGTTTTCTTTACTTATGTAAACAGTAGATCTGCTTACGTTTCGTTAACTTCAAATTGCCACATGAATCTGGGACAAACAAAAATTGGAGCTGCATTACTTTGTTGAAATGTTAGCCACATACCGGATGGGGCAAAAGTTTTGCAACATTTTTAATTTCGCATATAGCTCGGCTTGAGAAAATGATAAAATCTTGGTTTATTTTTTAAAAGATGCGCCGTGAAAAGCTCTACAAAAAATGTATAAACAAATTCCTATTGACTTGTTCTGATCGTTCTTCCCATACTCAAAATGAAAAAGCAACATGATAGTGCATTGTCCCACTGCATTGAGCATAATAAAAATGTGTGGGAGACTTATTGTTTGGCTTGGGAAAATAATAGAATATTGATTTTTCTTTTAAAAGGTGCGCCGTGAAAAGCTCTATACAAGCTGTATAAACAAATCCCTATTGACTTGCTCTGATGATTTTTCTAGATCGTTAAAAGTGAAGATCTGCGTGATGTTGCTACCGAGTGTCGCAAAATGTTTGCAACATTTTTTATTCCGCATATATCTCAGCTTGAGAAAATGATAAAATCTTGATTTTTTTTTAAAAGATGCGCCGTGAAAAGCTCTACAAAAAACTGTTTAAACAATCCCTATTGACTTGTTTTGATGGCTTTTTCCATACTCAAAATGAAAAAGTTACATGATAGTGCTACTTTCTACCATACTATACCTGTCTAGAAGACTTTTTATTTTGCATATATCTCGGTCTTAGAAAATGATAACATCTTGATTTTTCTTTTAAAAGATACATCGTGGAAAGCTCTACAAAAGCTTTTGACCAAATCTCTATTTCAAAACAAAATGAATTTTTCTTACGCTTAATACGGTGAGAAGTAGCACTAACATTCAGCTTTTCCATTTTGAGTATGAGAAAAATCATCAGAACAAGTAAATAGAGATTCGTTTATACAATTTTTGTAGAGCTTTTCATGGCGCATCTTTAAAAACAAACATCAAGATTTTATCATTTTCTTAAGCTGAGATATACTGGAAACAAAAAAGTATTTCAAATATTTTTATTACGGTGGGACATGGCACTATCATGTTGCGTCTTCATTTTGAGTATGGGAAGAACGATTAGAACGAGTCAATAGAAATTTGTTTATACATTTTTTGTAGAGCTTTTCACGGCGCATCTTTTAAAAAATAAACCAAGATTTTATCATTTTCTCAAGCCGAGCTATATGCGAAATTAAAAATGTTGCAAAACTTTTGCCCCATCTGGTAGTCTTTCTTTTAACAAGAAGATAGGTCCAAAATGCAAAAAGTTCTTTAGTCGCACATGTTGTAGAGTGATTTTACAACTGTGGGTAGCTTATATTTGAAGAAGAAGTACACTGTTTCACTTGAAATTCACACCATTTTCTCTACTCTTGATTCTATATATGTAATAAAAAAACCTAGTTCATTGTAGAGAAATATAGGAATAAAAATTAAGAAATACGTGCAAATTTTGAGTGATGCTTGTTTTGGAGAAATGTAGAGTTACCTGACTTTTGGAATATCGCAATATAATCCAAATAAAATATGCATTTCTTACAGAACATTCGACTTTTTATTGACAGCCACATTTAATAACATAGGTGATCACTCTACACACTAAATAAAAATGTGTCGTGTTTATATGTCGTGAATTATTGTGTCGCACACTCCAGCAGAAAAATGTGTCCTGCTTAGAATGTATCGTATACGAATTTGTCGCGTTCTGTCTGCTGACTATTCGTTCACCGTTTTATTATGCACACATGGTCATATATAAACAACGTGGTTTAACATAGAAAAAAAAATTTCAAATTATTTTTATTTTCTAGATTATTTATTTCTCGATTATTTTTTTTTATCGAGAAAATGCCAATCTCGATCTACGATCGTGAGAAGTCTACTCTGAAGCGGTCTGATACAAATCAGATCAACCCGAGATTGGACAGATCCCAGGATCTGACCAGCTTGAGTTTTCAGAATAGGAATAATTAAATGGAATTAAATTGAAAAAAACATCGAAATATGATTTTCCAAAAGGACCAATAGAAAATGTGTCGCATGTGTCGTACGAAATGTGTCATGGTCCTGCTGGAGAAAATGTGTCGCAGTGAGCTCCTTGTGTCGCACTTTACTGTGTCGTACAATGTGTCGCAAAACACGACACTTGCGACACATTTTAACTTAGTGTGTATAGTACTTATACAGACTCTGACGAGGGAGCGTATGCAAGTGTAAAATCGCTTTTGAATCAGGAGTATGTTCGTCATGTAGGTCTTAGTGAGCTATGAATACCCGGAAAAAAGTTCGGGCTATTGGTTTATTGCTACCAAGATATTGTATTTTTGCGACATTTTTTATTAGAATGCCGTGGTTCCCCTCAAGACCCTCAAAAAACTAAGTTTCGAATTTCGATTTGAAACTTTGCGCAGAGATAGATCATAATGAGAAGAGTTTATTGTAAAAGTTTCAGATCATTTTATTCTTGCTATCCTAAGACAGGACTACGGTAACAGCACGTTTTTACTTCCCAATATACACCGATATATTCTTTCGTTCTTGTTTCATAATAGAAGGAATCAAAAAATCTGACGCTTTCACAATAAACTATTCTCGTTATAGTCTACCACTGTGCAAAGTTTCAGGTCGAAATTCAAAACTTAGGTTTTGTGAGAGTCCTGATGGGGACCACCGCATTGTAATAAAAAGAATACCGTAAAAATGTAATATCTCGGCAGCCATAAACCAACAGCCCGAACTTTTTTCAGGGTATTCATAGCTCACTAAGACCTACATGATGCTCCCACTTCTGACTCAAAAGCAATTTTACACTTGCATATGTTCCCTCGTGAGAAGTCCATAGAAAATCAATGGCGCTTCAAATCAGGAGAAAAGATGTTTTTTGAAAGCTTTCAACATTAAGGGGTGTGTTGTTCATTCGAAATACACATTGACTCATAAAAGTCAAGATATATAATCGAATGGTGCCTAATTTGTTCATTTTGGACAAACTAAAATATGAACTTTTGATCATTTACTTTATGAACGTACATTTTTCTTTTACGTGCATAAACCCAACTACTTGTACAGTACTTTATGAGAGTAGCGATCTTGACCAATTTTTCAGTCAAATTTAGAGCAAAATAGATATTTATGGACATTAAAGAACACTCTTTTCAGTGGTTTATTTCGAATTCAAAACATGGAAATTTTTATTTATTCATTTTTTGGGCCCAGGGCCACCAATTCGAATTGGGAAAAAATCCAACTCTCGAAACTAATGCCCATTTCAGACAAGAAAGGCAGAGGAGTATTTTTTTGAATAAATTTTGACAGAAACAAGATAGAGAGCTACAGTTTTCATGATTGGAAAGAGAAGATGAAAACACATCAAACCGTATATTATAGGATACATTGATCTAGATCTTTCAAGCGATCCACGCGATGCTTTTGAAAACCAACGTACTCCGATAGGCGGCTCAAATAAATTTTCAATAATAAGGTATACATTCGAATCGTGAACCGAAGATCTATAAAACTCAGCAAGGTCCAGCTTTTTAGATTTAGTCATTTAGGAGTTATAGAAGCACTGCTTGAAATTCTGAGCCGATTTTTTCCATAAATTCCTGTAATAAAAAGCCACTTTTTTTGCGTTATTCTTATTTTATGAGAAATCAATTGTCCGACATTTTTTTTAGAAAATTGATCAAGAAAGCTTTCGGAAACATCTAAGAATAACCTATAATATATGAATCAATGCATCTTCATCTCTTCTTTCCAATAATGAAAACCGTAGCCCTCTATCTTGTTTATATCAAAATTTATTCAAAAAAATATCCATCCATCTTCTTTTTTTGAAATAGGCATTAGCTGAGCCTGATCGAAATTGCAACCGATGTTGATTGAAGTTGATTGATTTTGCTTAGACTTTGAATTAGTTAGAATTGGAACTGGTGTATCCGTACACGCGCTGAACTGGTAAAATTGGCATGCAACTAATATATATATATATATATAGGGGGATATATAATTCCGAGCGCTATCAGCATATGGAAACGTTTTTGTAGAAGTTTTGCCTATCAAGGAAAATATCGTTGAAAAACGTACTATTACTATTTTGCGAAAGATGATATGCACGGATGCTGGAGCATCAAGGTAGAAATTTTGAGCATCCTTTCCTCCGCTACAGATGGACAAAATCCTTAAAACTACCTCTCTTCCATGATAGACTGTGACAAACATCTTAGCAACACTTCCGCTTTCCGTACCACAGATTGTAACACATATTTTTGACATAAGATTACAGATTGCATGTCAGTAATGTCTCGTTATTATGTGTCAACTTTTTCCTTATTAGGGTTTTAGAGGATTAAGTAACAGGAGGAAGAGAAAACGTGTGCCGAAATAGATATAACACAACAATTTCCTGGAGTCAATAATGAATTGTATGTTCTGTGTCACATTGTAATACCGCAGAGATTGTGCTAACTGTTTTTTCCATGCATGTACATTCTTCTTGTCTCTGTCGAATATGAAATGACCGATCATGCTCTACGCATCTGTATGCATCTGCCCATTTCATTATGGTGTATACCTTTTTCGAGAAACCCTCATCATGCTCAGCATTTGTCAAATGTTACAAAGTTGACTGTTCTGCAATTGTTTCCATGGAAGGTGAAGCTCTTACTGCTGTAGGTCATAAAAAATGAGTGATGAATCACCTTCTGACTTAATTTTTTTAAATATATTACAGAGACACTAAAGACTCGTCGTCTGTTGATTATGGCTTCTCATCTTTATCTATAACTGTAATTGAGATTACGATGATATCACACGATGAATTTACCTGTGTCTAAGAACTTCTTCGTTCAACCAATGTTGCTGATGCTCTGAAAAAGAAACGCTACGAGAAACTCAATGGTCTTTCCAAATTTAACCTCAGCAATCTGTAAATTCAAACTATCGAAGTAACTTCCTCAATAATACAATGAGTAGCAGCAATAGGTACAGAAGAGGCCATATCTCAGAATTCCATTGTGAATCATACAATATATTCCAGCATGGTATTCACAACGATGAACATCAAGATGGGAAGCCGTTAGAAAAAGAACTACAAGAAGTAGAGCTCAGTGTGCACATTCTTCTTGAACTGATAGCTGTCATGCCCAATGGTATGAGTCAGAACGGATGCATGGAATGATCGGAAAGTGAATATTTTTTTCATAGTTCGTCGAAAATGCGACTTCTCAAAACTTTTTTCAGAATCAGACTGCCTGCTAGATGTTGTCAGATAACAAGGCAGATATTTTATGTGATTCTATGAGTTATATTATGCAAAAACAATAGTATCTACTATTAACTCTACGGAAAAATAGGATTCTCTGTACATGCTAATGGCCGTATTGACTTACATCAATCACTAGAGAAGTTTTTTGACAAAAAAGCATTTCTGTCGTAAGGAAAAATACTGAAACACATTTTCAGAATAGACACATAGGTGAAGTGTTACATTTAATGCAACTTTCACCACAATTGAATTTATGAGTACATGTAGTTGGTTGAAGCAATAATCAGGAATATAGCTACAAGTTGATGAATAGTATATGAGAGAATGTGGTGCATTTTGAAGAAACGACACACAAGAGGGAAAAGAGTAGGGTGTGGATTTTGAAAATCAATGATCCACTAGTTCGCTTTCTTTTCTGCGGTTAATCTAGTTTAAAAACTTATTCACTAAGATATATTGATGAAAATTAAATTGAACTTACCCTGATAGCCGAGAAACAATCGACTTAGATAATAGAGCCATGGCGCATTGATAAGGGAGGCTAAAAGCATACACAGTGAAGCCGTAAATGTATAGATATAATTGACAAGGACTGTCCTCTTTCGATCGAACAATGTCACCCAGAATGGTCCAGTCAAGGCCCCGAGTAATGCTCCGATAAGAAACACCGTCTGTGGGATGCCTTTTACCAATTCAGAAAGAAAGTTGAATTTCTTTTCTATTGATTTTGATCGAACAGTTTTTTTAGTTATCATTGCAGATTGATTTTCTACTCTGCCATCGGCTTGGTCCCAATGCAATGTGTCGTTGGCATTCTTGAACTGCCATTCCGATAAGCTTGGCGCTATTTTGTTCCCTGTGTTGCTTTCTTCTTGCAGAGCGTGAGCTTGAACCAAACATGAATCTTGACCTTTGAGAAACGGTTCAGTGAAGCTATTGTACATGTTCGGTGCACCCAACCCCCAGCCGAAGATGAAAGCTGTTGTTAAAGTGAGGACGATACACGAGAAGAGCAACCATGGTGTGCATCCACGTTGTGTTGAGTCAAGTAAGATGTCGCCATGTCTTAGTATGTCCAAACGAGATGCTGGTTCGTCAAACATCACTAATATTAATTATTTATAATAAAATAAACTAGGACAGAAACAGACACGTATAACTTCATTTATACATTTACAATTAATGAATAACTTTTACTGGTTATCATAGGAGTGGTCCATTTATGTTCATATTAAATAAAGGTCAAAATTAATATGTACTTCTTAATATTAAGTATTAATGGATTGCTTAACACTTAGAATTTACATAAAAATAATCACTGAATGATTATTATTATAATTACGTTTTCCTACATAACGCTCTATTCATTGATATTAAGTGATGAACTGATTGACGTGAAGAACATATTGTTGCATTTCGATTTTCTTTAGAGAAAATCTAGTTTAGGAATACACTTGTGCTAATTTATATGAATTCTTAAGAGACAATTTGTGAGAGGATCAAAGAATGGAGGCACTGTTCAGAATTCAAATTTTCAATTTTTATGCGCATCCGAAATGTGATTATCTAAAACCGCTCAAACCAAGTGTTCAGTACATTCGAAATTTAGCGCAGATCGATTTTTAAGATTATCTGTCCACTATTGAAAAACATAGCTGTAAATTGTCACATAAATTTCTACTAGAATTGTAATTCAAAAAGTTATAGAACTTTCTCACGCATATACCAATAGATATAGTGTAAAAAACTGAGTGAAATGGGCTATTTTTAATACTGTACTTGATCCATTTAGTAAGATTTTGGTTAGTTCAATTACTGCAGATTAGTTCATAATTCATAATTTCATAACGATAGGCTTCTGACAGCATATCTACCACCATTCTTGAAAACAAAGAAATAATAGATGATGAGTTTTAATGTGTCCGATGTCACTTCTAGTTCTCTGCAAAATGATAAACAAGTATTGAGAAGAGAAGTTTGTCTGTGAAGCGAAACTGAATTCACCTCTCTCTCCTACATAGTAGTTTTTCAACCGAAAAAAAACTTATGGCAATTTTGATGATCATGATGGATTTGTAAAGTTAAATGAATGGGATAGTCAGCATCAGCATCAAAAGCTACATCAATTGGCATATATTTCACGGAAATTTTTTCCCATGAAAAAATAAACCGTGGTCCACCACGGCTGTATTTTATACAGATTTAGTCCAGAGTCGGCCGCCTGCTGTTAGTTTTCCACTGGAAAAACATTCTTCTTTGATATATGGTACTTACTGTAATTGTTAACGTTGAATCTGAATGTTATATTTGTTTTTCTTTACGATGATGCCATGGCAACGAAAGCCGCTAAAAATGTTTTTTTCTTTTGAAGTCATCGCAAATCATGAAATCGAAGAAAGATGTGGATCTTGTTTCGCTTTGAAAGTAAATGGGTTTTTTTCAGCATCTGTTTATCATTTTGCAGAGAAACAAAAGTTACATCGACACATAAAATTCATTATATGTTTTTTTAGTAATTGCAGTAGATATAGTGCAAAAAGTCTATCGTTATGAACTTATTATTGACAATAACTCAACTTGACGGTATAGTGGATGAAACGAATTGTAAAAAAAATATATGAGCCTGATAAACTAGTCTGATATCTCAATACTTATTCATGTTTTTATTTTTAACTAGATATTAGAAAAATGAGACTTTTTCACTAATAACGATACATATAAAATTCTAAAGATGTGTTATTGTTTGAGCTCTATGTCTCCCTAGAAACGAGAGTTGTCAAATGTTTCCTTATAACCATTTAGTTCAGTGTATTTCACATCTAATTTGTTAACCTTCGCCAATTCTTACTCTGCAATGGCGTCATTCTAAATAAGATATGTACAGTTATGGTACAGGAACATTATTATATTAAAACTGTTCATATTCATTTTTTTGCACAACCATGGAGTTTTAGAAGGAATGAGTATTGAGAAGCTTATTGAAATTTATCGATTACATCAGATTCAATTTCTTCTGAAAGTTTACTAACACCAAACTGAGGGGAAAATGAATCATTTTTGATGAAAATTGGTAGGATTCCATCACTTTTGATCTCATTTCATAAGAAACCAATAGATTTACAACAAATGGAGATGAAGATCTTCAATTAAACGACAGTAACAAAGATTTTCTTTTGCACCAAGCACATAAGAAATGCGCTCGCTCTTCACAGCTAAAAATTGAGCAAGAAAAGATCATCAAATTTGAAGCAAACATCTTTTTGATGCTTAATTTTATGATGTTCATTGAACAGCTATCGGTTGTGAGACGCGAACACTGTTATTGTGTGCTTCGTGAGGAAAATACCTTTGTTATTATCATTTGATTGAAGATCTTGATGTCCATTTGTTGTAAATCTATTGGTTTCTTATGAAATGAGATCAAAAGTGATGGGATCCTACCGATTTTCATCAAAAATTGTCCATTTTCTCGTCAGTTTGATATTAATAAACTTTCAGAAGAAGTTGAATCTAATGTGATTGATAAATTTCAATAAGCTTCTCAATACTTATTCCTTCTAAAACTCCATGGTTGTGTAAAAAAATGAATATGAACAGTTTTAATATAATAATGTTCCTATACCATAACTGTACATATCTTAAAAATCGAATATCACGGTTGACGCTCACTATGAGCACGTAATATTTTAAATTTGTTAGTTCAGTAGTGAGATTGATAATTTGACCCAAACATGATCAATATTCTTGCATATCAATACAAAGAGTTCCAATTCAAGAATCACATAATAAATAGGAAATTTGATGGAAAATTAAAAATTGTAATATCGCATTACTGACGAAGACTTAGCGTAAGTCGCTAGTCTAGTTCTTTTTTATGCTTGACTGATTGATATCATTTTTACTGGTCCTGATAGTCTGATGATCTATGTGTGGCTTAAAGATGAAGTTTCTAGCTGTAGACGTGTGCCTTTACTTGATCTACAGCCACACCCTCTAGTGAAGAACTGAGACGATATATTCCTGATCATAAAACGTATTTTAAAGCGCCATGTAGGTAATATCCACTCATTTTATAGTTTGAAGATAACAAAAAGAATGAGAAAAGTTTTTGAAGCGGCTGAAGGCGAAAGAAGAGTGATCACCTTCGAGGTCGGTCGCTAATTCAAATAACCAACAGGGAAGAAGTCAAGAAGCTTTTTCCTGTTTGTATTAGTTAATAGACAATAAGAAGAATCAAAACAATGATTGTTCCTGTTGGCAAAATATGCAGGCTAAAAGAAGTAACTCAGAAGAACGAGAATATACATGGAGTAATTGAAATGAAACAAAAACGAAAGACGAAAATGATTTACTATATAACTATTTCAATATTTATAGTGACACTTTTATGTAATCTACTGATGATGAATTCTATTTATTGACTTTTAACTTTATTAACAAACCTCAAAAATTAATAACTGAACTTTTGATTAATTTATTGGTCAATCATTAGATTAACTGATTTTATTAGGCTTTATTGACTGATCACTTCATTTATTTACTGTCCTCAACCATATTCCTCTCATAAATTATGAGCTAATCCGTACATATTAAATTACACAAAATTCAACTGAATGGATAAAATACAATATTCAAAATAGCTCATATTGTTTAGTTTTCAAACAATATCTATTGGTACATGGCATGAAAACATTTTCTAACATGTTAAAAAAGAATTCTAGTAGGCATTTACAATCATTTCAAAAAGTATGCGAACACTCAAGGTGATGCTAGCCTTTCTCAAAGTCGATTTTGGCTCAGAAACAGGCAAATATCATGAAAGTTTCAGAATACGTTGGGGCTATCGTAGAGATGCTACGGTGAAATTTTCAGTACTATACCATGACGCATGAGAGAGATTTACCTAGCGAGCGTCAAAAATTGCTTACTTGACAAGCCAAAAATCTCTGGCGACTTTTATTCTATGCATTTGATATTTTTTCTTTGAAAGAGCATATCAGGATGCAGGGTATGACAGAGTTCTTATTTTGAAACTCTGATGTTTTAAGCAGAGAAAAAAGATGAAAGCATTACCATCTAAGAAACCGCCATTGATTCGAAACTTTTTCAGCTATTTACCTGTCATCCCTTTCCTTCGCTTAAAAAGTGTGAGTTTAAAGACAAAGGCTCTTTCATAAGCAGCATTCTGATTTGCTGTTTCAAATTAAAAAAATCAAATGCATAGAACGAAAGTCAGCAGAGATGTTTTGTTTGTCAAAGAAGCAATTTTTGATATTTGTTTGCTAAATATCTCTCTCATACTCCATAGTATAGTACAGAAAAATTTATCGGTCTCTCCACAATATCCTCAGCATATCATGAAAATTTCATAAGTTTTAACTGTTCCTACACCAAAATCGATTATGGGGGAGTATGATGATTGCCTTAGATTTCCGAATACTTTTTGGACTGATTGTATTTGATGATTTACGACTATTTTTTTCGATAGTAAAGATAGGTAACCCTGAAAAGTCGATCTATGCTAAATTTAATACAAAAGAATTCGAATGTACTGAAAACTTCGTTTGAGCGTTTTTAGATAATCACCTTTAGAATGCATCAAAAAGGTCGAAAACTTAACTTTTGAATAGTGCCTCAATTCTTTGTTCCTTTCAGAAGTTGTCTCTTAAAAATTCATATCGATTATCATAAGTATACTCTTAAACTAGTTTTTCTCTGAAGAAAATCGTAATGCAACAATATTTTCTTCACGTCAACCAGTTTATCACTTAAAATCAACGAACAAGCGTTATGTAAGAAAACATAATTATAATAATCATAATCATTAATTGATGAATTTGATGTTAATCCTATGTGTTAAATGATCCATCAACACTTACTATGATGTATCAAGTAAAATTAGGCGTGTTAACTAAGCATTAATGTTAAGAAACTCCTAAAGCTTTTCTATTAGGATTAAGAAAATAATGTAATGCTTTTCTGTTAGAATTAACATTAATTTAATGCACTGCCATTAGTATTAAATTTGCATTGGCCTAATGCCAAGTTATATCTTTCAAAAGCACAACTAAAATACAGGGTGAGCCAAAAGTTCTGCAACATTTTTGTTCTACATGTATCTCCTTTCAGGAATATGATAGAAGACTGACTTTTTTTTCTCAAAAGACGCCCCATTTAATGTTCTATGAGAATTACAAAAGCAAATCTTTTTAGCACTTTCTGGAATTTTAATAAACCAATAAACACGAAGATGTCTATTGACGCATTTTGTCCTATTAAAAAAATCTGAGATACTTGAAATATTTTAAAATATGGCATATCAAGTATGGTTCATTCATTTTTGAGCGCATTATTTGAAAAAAGCAGGAGTGTGATGAGTCTACTAAAGCAGAAAGATTATCATTTATTCTAAGTTTAACCGTAAAAAAGTTTGTAATATTTGTATCTACTTTTTATGGCGCAACCTCCTAAGACGAAGTTTTTCTACTGATGTTCTTCAATAATACGCTTCATGAATCAGTGATCTTCTTGCATTGGTACCTAGTTTATACATTGCCAGATCATACTGGAACTGAAGCTGTAAAAAGCATTTAAGAAAAACCTGAACTAATAAGAATATTGCATGAAACAACATCAAAAGGTAATGTTGTCAACGTAAAATGAGAAAAAGGTGTAAAACAGAAATTACCACATGTTAGTGATCAAATATTAACAGCTTGATAAATTTTCTGATTTTTTGCACTAAGAAGTTTAGTATTCTTATATAGTATGCTGTAGAGGACGGCAATCTTAATTGTCAACACTTCACACAGGTAATTTCTGGATTTTACAGACCGCTGAGAATGAGACAAAGTGCGACAATAGACATTTTCACCTTTATTGGTTTATTACAATTTCAGAAAGTACTAAAAAGATTTGTTTTTGTAATTCTAATAGAACATTAAATGGGGTATCTTTTGCAAAAAACGTCAGTCTTCTATCATAATCCTGAACGAAGATACATGCAAAACAAAAATGTTGCAAAACTTTTAGCTTACCGGGTATTCCTTCATCCGAGACAGCTTCCTAAAAAAGAACAATTTTGTTTCATTGTAGGCACTTACTTCCCAAGAACAGTACGAAACAGTTCTGTTTTAGGAATTTGCTTCCCATACTGGAACAATTTTTGTTTTTTTGGAGGAAAAGAAGTGTTCGAATTCGATTAATGCAAGTTTAATACTAATGTCAAAGCATAAAATTAATGTTTTGATTCTAACAGAAAAGCATTACATTATTTGCTTAATCGTAATACAAGAGTATAAAAATTAGCATAAATTAATGCAATACTAATGTTAAGCCGATACCTCCAAGTAAAATCACTTGATAATTGTGTAACGAAAAATATTGAATGAGAGAGATGGATGGTTTGTTTTTCGTTACTGCTGCAGCATTTATTTTATTGTGATCACAATGACAAACTGGAAGAGTAGCGTTATCGCTATTCTCAGTGTACGATGTTAACTCCTCTACTACATTATCCAGTTGTGTTGTTCTTTTCTTTTACACGTCCTTATATACTAGTTACGTTAGATTACTCGGCTACACAAGAGAAGAGAAATATACATATCTATATAGAACGTTCGAGGTCACATAAGAGAAGAGAAGATACAAATATACGTGTAGAATGTCCGAGGTTACACAAGAAAAAACGAGAACGATATTACAACACCAAACAAGAACGAGAGTTCATCAGCTAAGAAGGTCATATCGCGCAAGAGTTACATTATGCAAGGATGACATCTAACATTGATGACATCGTACAAGGATCATATGTTGTAAGCGCATTGTGCCTATCGGCACAAATTGTCTTTTATTAAGCTACGTCAAATAAAATAGTCCAGCCATAGTGCCCATTAATACGAATAATGATGTCAGGAAAAGAAATTATTTTTGTAGACATGTATGTATACATGTACGAATATACATACAGGACTAATGAAGAAATGAAAATTGTTCAGTACAGACGTCTAGTGATTCTCAGTAATAGAAGTAAGAACATCAGAGAAACAATAATATTTCTCCAGACTTGCATATGCATATATATACACATACATGAAGGAAGAATGGAAAAATAAGAATGCATCCAACAATGCATTACTAAAGAGGATAAATTGTTTCCACTGAAGGGAAAAATTATGTCAGAAAACAAAATTTTCCCTAGAGATGCATATATATATATATACATGAAAACGTATACATACCGAAACAATAGAAAAATCAGACTGCTGAAAAAAAATGTTTAATTACAGACGATATAGGCATTCCACTGGAAGAAATAATGGTCTCAGAAAGAGAAAAATGTTTCTCCAGACTTGCGTATATATATATGTACATACTTACATACAGAATCAATGGGGAAATGAAAATACCACGGAGCAATGATTGAGTACAGCCGATTAATACTTCTCAATAATAGAAATAATGACATCAGAAAAAGAAAACCGTTTCTCCAGTCTTGTATATGCATATATGTACACGTATACATACAAAAACAATGAAAAATCAAACTGCTGTGGCAAATGCTCCAGTACAGACGTTTAATGGTTTTCAATAATATAAATAACAATGTCAGAAAAAGAAAAAAACATTTCTCCAGAGTAGCATATGTATATAAATGGTGCTCCAGAAGTTTTGAAACAGTTTTAAAACTCATCGTTCTTGCATTCAATAAAAGCAAACTCTTTGAAACTTTGGCGAATTATT
>CAJNOP010002612.1:0-16624 GCA_905250075.1 Rotaria sp. Silwood1
CATTAGCACTCATACTCACAAAGATACCCACACCCACACCCACACCCACACCCCTTCGATAAAAGATATCATATTAGTCAAGATTCGTTTTGATTTCATTTCAAATTCATTTATTTTCTTAATCAAATCGTACACAAAATAATCAAGAATAAATATTAGAGAAAAGTTATAGTTCTTCTTGAAAATCAACTTGTTTGTCAAATGGCCATTCGATTGTGTATTCAAATGGAAGTCGACATTCACCTCTAGATGGTAGTACACATTTCCATTCTAAATTATTGGTATCTTTTAATGTTATTATAGTATTATGTAGATTATTGTCTTTTCGTCGTAAATCTGGCTGAATCAAATTGACTTTGATCTTTTCATCAGATGATAATGGAACTTGATCATAAACAAAAACAATCACTTCATTGGTCTTAGTATTCGTAATATGAGTTTCGTGACGAACAGTTTTGAGATGAACTTTGGAAATAATGCCTTGAGTGTCGCTTGTTTTCTTTACTGGTTTATATTCAATTTTGATACTAGAATCAATACCTAGTGGTAGATCAAACGTATCACCTATGCACACATTATCAATTGAGCTATGCGTAACGAAATTGTTGTTCATGAAAATAGATGCAGGACCAGCTAAAAGATATTTGTCAGATGTATTCAAAGTTGATGCTTTCAAATAAGCATGTAATGATAGTTTAGGCACAATTGTATAGCTAAAGGTCGAAACGAGATCGAGCACACCAATTGTCAACTTGTGTGGTTTACCCTTTCACAGACAGAAATGTTAAAATTGACAAAGATTTATTAGATCAGATTGAGACTTACATCGGCATCGATAGTCGATCGACGAGGAATCGTAAAACTAGTGCTGGAAAAACTCATTTCAGCTTTTGATCCTAATACATTAACAACGCTTTGTGACATGTCTTCATCGTCATTATAAGAATGAGCAGAGCTGGTTAGCGATGTTTGCTCACGTACATTCGATAATTTTCTTGATGCCCTATTAAATGATGCACCGATCGTATATATACCATCTGCAGATGATTTCATGAAGCGTTCTGGAACACCATGGTGTTGGCGACAGTTGACTTTAAGTGTGGCCAATTTGGGAGCGGCACCACCTAGAGATGGAGTTGCTGTAGATAATGAGAATTGCGTGTCAGACCAATTCTCTTGACTTTTATTGACCTATATATAACATACAAAATACCAACAATATGAATGTTGTGGTATCTTCACAAAATACATGAAGAGATTTATTTATAATAGGTATGAGTTTTTGGAAAGGTAACCTTCTCATTTTTTGGTTCCTAACATAAAACAATGGATAAAATAATCGAGCAATTTCTTTTTACAACAAAAATTTAAAAAAATACCTGCTCAATAAAATAAACAAAAAAAAAAACATATTGTTTGAAAAATGACTCTTAAACTGAAAAAATTGATTGTCATTATCTGACATGAAGAAAAAAGCCTTTAAATTCGAACATTTTTGCCGATTTATATTATTGATTTGAATTTAATTTCGATCGCTGTCTTTTTAGTGATCTTTTTAACTGAATCACTCACTATAGACTATTATCCAATGGATTTCATCTAAAAATTGGTTACAATCTCTGTAAGTGATACTGAACTAAGCATTTTACGAAAGAGTAGTTTTAGACAAAAGGTCTCGAAATTGAAAAAGTTTTTGCCCGAAACTGTAGAGATATATATAACTCTAATCTAATTAGATTCTAGGTAAGATAAATCAAGAAGAAATAAGAGAATTTTCATTCGATTTCAAGGTATTGTTATACTCATAAATAACTTCAAAACTGTTACCTTTCAAGCTGATAGAGAACAATTAATAAAAATATAAAGATAGATTTGAAAATGACCGAAATTTTACAAAACCATTTGGAAGTTTTAAAGATTTGAAAAAAAATAAGATTCCTGAAAAAATGTTTATATAAATATATAAACCATGGAATAATGATGACAACACAAAAGAGAATATTTTATTCCTTCAAATAAGATCAGAATTCTTTAAATATTTTAAAGATTTCGTGCTCTATGAAAATGATCGAAATTCATTGAATATATAAAATTGTTGAGATTAAGAAAGAAGCATCTATTTTTGTTGTAAAAGCTGATTAATTATATGTCAAACATTTGTAATGAAAAAAATGTAAAAATTTCTGTTAATTCATATTAATCTTGTCAAATAAAACAATACTTACAATGATACCGTAATAAGTAAGTTGAGTTTTTGGTTGCATTCCTTCTCCACTATTAACTCGTATATCATAGCTGGCACTCCATGAACAATTGCTGATTAAATAGGATACTTCCAAGGCAACATCAGTTTTACTGCTAGCTACATGCACAGTAATTGTTACTTCACGCTGTTCTATACGTCGATTAGTCGTTGCTTGTGAACCATGTTCATTTATTTTGGCTGTAAATACATTACATCGACTGTTCAATTCTTTCAATTGTCGTTGTTCTTGAGTTGTTTCTTTATCTATTTTACTGAGCATTTTGTGATAAAAGTTAAGAAATTGTTCCATTGTTTCAAAGTCACTTGTACTCAAAGGTCCTTCTTGATTCATCAGTTTTGATGCTCTTCCATCGAGCCATGTTCGTTGTTTTTTAAGTCGATCAAGTTCTTGAGCATGTTCATAGATATCTGCTTGAATAACATCTAATTGTGTTTGCAATTGATCGAGTGGTGTTGTGTCAGACAATGATATCGATGAATCTTCGTAACGTGTTTGATAGGAGACTTCAAGAATCGTACATGCTTTACCTGTTCCACCGCTAACATGAAATGAAGTTAGATCGGCACTAGGTGATAAACCTTGAAGAACAAGATCATAAGTGCCTTCATTATCAAAATGATGTCGAAGAAGACGTGTTACTTCTGCACGATCATTGTACACAGTTACATACTGAACTGGACATTCTTGCTTGACATTAATATGAACGATTGTGGTGGATGGTGGTGTATTCGTTGTCAATAGTGTCTCTGTCATTTGTTTCTTTTTATAGAGATTCTTGATGCGCTTTACTTCAATGTTTAATTATAAAATAAAAATAGAGAACACGCTCGAAAACGTGGTAGTTATATACGTGTTCGTAGCTGTTGTCGTTGTGGCGTATGAGTTAATGCTGACAAACAGAACGAATCAACATCGAAGGCCACGTATCATATAAGAAAAAAACAGAACGGCAAAATGACATATCGAATGAATCATTAGAAAAAAAAGGAGTGAATGCAAGAATGATTGTTTACCTAAATCTTCTAAATCAAGATACGTATATTCGTAATTTTTTAAGCTATTTCAGTTTTATAGACAAATAAGCAAAGATCTTTTATTATCAAAATGAATTCATCAGTATGAAATATCATTTGAATAATTTGAAAATTTGAAGATAATATCGTGAAATTTCATAGAAAAAATCGAATATGTATTTCGATTGTATCATCAATAATATTTACATTTTTAACGATCCATATCATGTTTAAATATTATTGTTGCTCTTTTTTCGTGTGTGGTCTATGTCTTAGATTTTATTGATAATTATCAAAAAGAAAATATCGACTCAAATTAATAAGATTTCTGTTATCAATTTACCAAAATCAGTGGTAACACGACCAGCAGAGGAGTCGAAGGTTTGAAGGAAAGTAACCCTGCCCTGGTTTGAAAAGCTTCTAATCAACTTTCTGCAATTTTGAGGAAATTTGACCTATTTCTTTCTTCGATTTCGTGAAGAATTTAGGTAATGAGACTATTTAATCTATGACATAGCAATTGAAATTAAGATATGTGTAAGTATGAGTTTGGATGAAGTAAATCTCCAGATCCACATCCAGTTGCCGTAAAGCAAAAGTTGAGATTACAGATTGAATTTGTTTTCTTCTACGAGAGCCAGGTCAGTCTATTTTTCGACTAAAAGACTAAAATTAAATAGAACTAAATACAAAAAAAAACAATTCTTTTTTCGCATTTATTCATATAGTCGGCCTTCTTTTTCATTTCGATATTTTGATATGCATGCCATACATACAATCTGAATATGTGAAGCTATATTATCTTCTTGCTAGATCGAAGTGTCTGTCATGGTCTGTAATTGAAGATCGACAAACTACATTTTAAGGGAGAAATTGCTATGTTCAGACTTTACGATTTCAAATCTATCCAAAACCTGAAACCTCATTCAAGATAAACAATGCTATGGGACAACATTTCACAAGAAAGCGCACAATATTACAAATTGTACACGAGCAACTATATAAATATCACCATATGAGTGAGATTCTAGATTTATTCATAGATCTAACATATGAGTCAAACCTCTAGTCATCGTTTTGATTGACTCTATTTCGAAATCTTGTTGACAAAGATCTTTGCTGTTCGCATTTTTTTTCTTCCGATAATTATCATACAGTTGCATTCACTATGAAGTTTGTTCGATCTTTTGAATGTGAATCTAGTTGAATTGTTTTCGAAAATAATTTGCGAGTGTGGATGAAGATGAGCAGGAACTCACACTCAACTTCTCCATTCAGTCTTCAGTCGAACTGTGTCAACAAAGAAAGAAGTTTCTCAAAAATATAGTTCAATTATTGGATACAAAGGAAAGATAATGATACTTATTGTCAAACTTATTCATGGCAATTGATGAATTTCATTTTTTAAAACAATAAAACTATATAAAACATAATCATACGATTAACAAATATGGAATATCTATCTTGGAAAAAGTTAATCAATATACGAGGTCGATTTATATTCAATGTCCTGTTTGCTTTTTTTTGTACAATTAAATTTTTACGATAAATGAAAGCAACAATAAAAAATAAAAATTCAAAAATTAACTTCATGGTGAGTTATTCTTCAGATTGTGATACACATCGATAATAAACTGATCCTGTTGATGGGATTTTCTTTGGATCTTCATAAATGTAGATCGTATCGTTTGCCACAAATTTATGCTTCTCATCGAATTTAGACAATAGGAAATCATTGATGGTGCCTTTTGTTGGTACATATTCATAAGATGAATATCGGAGAAGAACATAGGTTCTACCAATAATTAGATCACGTACGGTTACGATACCATTCATCTCGGTTGGACTTTGATTGTAAGCAGGATGTAGATTCGGTTCATCCCAAGCCGAAACAGACAGACGTACAGGTAATGTTACATGATCTTCATCTACAATACCTGTTACAGCAATTCCAAAGTCGATCTAGGAATTTATCAGACAATGATGTGTAATATTTTTTTTTGAAGTAGAAAAAATAAGAAAAAAGCAATGTGATCGTAGTATTTTGAACGATAAACATTCCAACAGAGTTTACTCACATCGAATGGTATACATCCACCTTCACCACAATGTTTTCGACATGTTTTTCTTGTTGCTGCTAAATCATTTTTATTCATTGTTCGTTCGATTAGTCTCTGATGATAGAGATTGAAATAGATAAGTACATCATCCGGATCATATTTATTTTCGTCTCTAAATCGAATACCGATTGCTGGCATAATATGATCATAATATTCATCATGCATATAAAGAAGATAGGCAACAAACATTACGGAATATCCTCGTATGATAGATTTCTTTATCCAACAACAATAATCATAAAATTGAGGTTGAGACGAAGTTTTCCAATTCCATTCGTCATAAGTAAAATTAAGAACACTCAAAGTATGAATCGGATTTCGACAATCATCATTAGATAATTTTTGCAGAAGATATTCTCCATTATTGATATCACGAACAAGTTTTTGAGAGATCCAAGCACCGTAGTAAAGACCTAACAATGGTTAATCATTATCATACGAAATTGAGCAAAATCAAAAAGTAATGTTCAAAGATTTGTAGCTGTTCAAAAGAAACTAAATTCGAATACGAATGAAAATACAGTGAATAGTTATATTTTTTTTTACAAAATTCTTTCAGATGATAAAATTAATTTGAAAGGATATAAAAAATGAGCATTACTTGATAACTAACTACTTAATTACTTAGTATCGTAAAGAATGATCATAAACATACCGAAAGCTTGTATTGCCGTTTCACCACAGTAACCGTTGTTGTTTTCCCATTGTAATCGAGTAGGAATATCGAGTAGAATTGTACGTTGGATGAATATTTCAGACTTTTTGTCTTCTTCAACTGTATTCATTACAAGTTGGCGTTGAAACAAACTATCGAAGATTGTATATGACAATTAGATAAGTGAAGCCATATGCATTGCATAAGAAAAAGATAAAGTGTTGTAATTGCACCATAAGCATTGCATACGAAAAAGATAACGTGTTGTAATTGCACCATATGCCATTAGCACTTCTCCATCTATGGAAATGCCTCCAGAGAGAAGCCTGTAAAATGTTCCTTGTTCCATATCGCAACATAGATATAAAAGATTAGTTATGCGGACAAAGTTTGTTTTTTTTATTCTTGAGTAATTGAATTCAACTTTCAAATTTGATTTGTGTGACAGATTTGGACGTGTTGGGCGGGATGTACAGAAAGGAAAATATCATAACTAAATGTTTCTTTATTGACATAATGAATTTTCAAGTGAACTTCATCTTTGTGAGATGTCGTTCATATGTGACTGTTTTTCAAATGTTTAATATCTGAAGAGAGGAAAATTCTTTTTAGCTAAAACTTTTATGATATTCTAAAAGGTCATTAAGTCTATCTATGTGCAAAATTTCAAGTCGAAATTCTTTAATCTGATTCTTCGGTTACTATCCAGGAATGAGTCGAAAAGCTTGTTAGCGCAACTCCTTCAAGACTGAAATATGGAACTCACATATCTTTTTTAGCCTGACTAAACTAATACACAATATTCTTTTTTTTTACCAGCGCTCTTTTTTGTTGTTTGCATTGTTGCTATTCGATTTTTAACTTTCAGTGTCACATTTCAATTTTCTTAACTCATTCACCACGATGGGTCTCACCGGTGGGACCCGCTTATACACAGTTGAATATCTTCACTTCAGTTTATTGATATGAAATCGTTTCTTTTGTCAAACATGGAGAAATGTTCGACGTTTTTATTCATAAGAGAATAATCGGTAAAGATTACGTTAATATGTACTAAGTGACTTCAACAAATAGTGTGACATTGTTAGATTCTCAGAAAAATATACTTGACTCACAGTTTCTATCAGTTACTGTGAATAAGTAAAGCTGTGCAAACCCAGTCGGTTTCAACAAATTCGGCTGATTTTTTTCAGAATATTGAAAGACACATAAATTTTCATTGGTTTTAAATCAAACTAAATCTCTTACGATTGGAAGTTGTGAGGTGCATACATTATTATTTTCACACCTTGTTGTTCATCTTTTTGTTCTTATTGAAGCGACTTAGCATACCTTAACGCAGCATTCATCGATTATTCTCTTATTAATAAAAATGTTGAATATTTCTCTATGTTTGACAAAAGAAATGATGTCATATCAATAAACTAAAATGAAGATATTCAACTATGTATAAGCGGGTCCCACTGGTGGGACTCATCGTGGCGAATGGGTTAAAATGTGTGTTATGCTATTTGATATCGAACATAGAAAAGAACGAAAAAAAAATTATTCAATCTAGCGCTAAAGGAGCACTACACGTGCAGGAAAAAAGAACAGAATAAAAAGAAAAAGAAAAAAAAACAATAACAAAATATAAAAAAAGAAGCATGATTTATTGTGCAGCGCATTTATAATTTTTATTTCATTATTCAAATATCATATTTCAAAATATTGAGAGGTTTAATTCAAAGCTAAATAACTTTAGATATGTTAAAGAATTGCATTTCATACCCATTGGTCATGAATATAATGTATCTTTTGAAGATCGATGCGATTGGACTTGGAGTAGCTTGAGGCGTATTTTGCTAATACTCGTCATTCGCAGTTTGGATAATAATCTTTGGATGATTTTCTTGATTACTTGTATAGATTTTCATAGAATTTCCCTATATACTTGTGTTGATTTAGATCCGTTATAAAATGAAATAAATATTAAAAAATCTAAACAAATAAATAAATATTTCGAAGATCCAAATAAACAAAATCATTATCAATTGTTTTTCCACTAACATTGAGAATACCTAGGCATGGGAATGTGGGTGCAATTCTGCATCGGGGCAAGCTGAAGAACATCTCACCCACTCATCCGTACCCTAAGGGAAAATAAAACCATCAAAGTAAATAATGACGTTAACGGTGAGAAAGAAAAGAAATGTTTCTTATCAAGCTTGAGTAATGATGTTATTTCATACTCTTGCACAAGCCATACAAAATTTCATATTATCCCCTATATAAACTGTCAATTATATATGCTTTACACCGTTTCATTCACCGCAACAAGATAAACCATTAACAGCATACATTTCATAAAAGTAGTGTATGTCTTTCTTCATTATCTTACTTTTAGATGGATCTGTTAGAGAGTCGAGTGCTTATCCAATAGTGTTCTTCTCATTACTTACATATTTCTCATGCTTTATCAGTGCACCCACGCGAATCGTTGATTCTCTACTGTTCGTTATGAAAGCAGGTAACCTTAATACAGTTATTGTTGAATTAATAATAAAGATACATCGAGTAAGAAACTAATATATAGTGAAAAGTTCATGACGTAAATTAATAGTGTTTTCACACATAGTTTAATAGTGTAGTAAATAGTACATGAATGAGATAAGTATGAAATAATTATATTAAGTATTAGAGCATTAATTTTATTCACTCTTGCATAATCTAAAGAAAAGAAACATACACGTAATAAATAATTATATTTTATTTTGCAAGCGGGTCTAATTATGAAATCATTATTTTTGTTGCGAAACTATATTTTATATATGTATAATAAATGAAACGATAATTTAAAAGTTATCACTTTAAGATTAAAAAAAGAACTGTCACAAATATGGAAAATGAGTACACATTGTTGCCGACTCTCCAGACTTGGTGCGGCATGGTAATGAACAACGGCAAGCCAGCCATCCGTCCATATCCATCAACCACATCAGCAGCAGCACTCAGAGAAACCGTCACCAGGAAATGTTGCCACTTGAAGAAGCAGCCACTGAGTGAGACTGATCTGTCCAACATGACTCTGCTGCACAACCTGAACGCTTGCACATCGACCATGGTAAGCAAGGAGACCCTGCTGCGGTACATGCGACAAGAGAAGCGCATAGACATTGAACAAGCAGTTGCGCTCGTCCTGTCCCTAGTGCCACCGGATGTTGCTGCCAAGGCGTTTAAGTGCGTCGAGTCAACGATGCTCTACAGCGCACATATGTGGCTAGACGACAAAGCCACTCTTGATGATAATGAAAACGCTCTCGGTGTCGATGAGCATCGCCTGCTTCGAATGCGACAATTTCTATCCAAAATACTGTCAAAAGAGATCGATAGTGACGAATACTTACTACCGATATTGAAAAGAATCCGAAGGGACCGCGTAAAGCTTGACAACAGTCAGCGTTTGATTTTCATGCAAACACTTCTGGACAAGCTGGAAGAGCACGAGAAACTCGTTTGGTCCGAGAACTGGAAACAGACGCTTCAAACACGTCTCGACATTTCCTCGGATAACACGTATATCGTTAGCAAGAAAAACTTTGCACGTCTTCAAGGCATGATCTATCAGCTAGAGGGCAACACAACACCAACAGGCCAGTTTGTTAAGCAGGTGACCAAGATCGAGCATCAAGTGCGTCATTCCAAGGCACAAATGGCCGTGCTGGAGAGCACTACGGACATGGTAGCACTCGTGTTCAGCTTCATGGCCCTGCAGAGGCGTCTTCAGCTCAAAGTGGTGTCCAATTACGAATGGACTGACTTCCTCAAGAAGGGTGAAGGTAGCGAGCTCATACAGAATCGGCCCGATCTCGTGACTAGCTTCGAGCAAGTGCTCGCTGCCAACGCGACGGATAAGGAAGCCGTGTGTGCCGTGCGTGCGCCAATAAACAACGAGCTGTCATCATCATCGAGCCAGAATGATGAGCTAAAGCGATTGGCACGTTTAATCTGCGAGCAAATGCAAAAGTACGTGGACGTATTCGGTAAAGGCAAGTTCGAGAACTTGCGCTACAGACGGGGCGTGAGCGGAGGCTCGGATCGAGGTCCAGTAGACTCGTACAACTTGCTAGTGGACTTATTGGCCGAGGTAAAGACGCGCAGCCATGGGCGAATTGAAGTGATGCCGTGCTACAAATTCCTGGCTAAGGACATAATGGCCTGGAACAACGCATGGAACGATGATGCTTTTGCGCCAGGCCGTGTTCCGGGATGGTTTTACTACCTAGGACTACACAAATCAACTGATATTAAATATTTTTAAGTTTTGTTTCTCATTAAAATTTGTCAATTATGTAAATCAAAATGCTAATCAATTTCTTAGAAATACACATGTTTTTATTTCATGTAGATCAATTGATATCAAATTTTCAGCATCTTATAGTGAAAGTTCATTTTAACAAAATAAAGACTTAAAAAAAATAATCTGTTAGCGTCCATGATAGTTCACTTGGACGCTAACTTATCATTTGAGTGCGCCTTCTAGTCCAATTGGCTTAGGGCAACTGCCCGGATAGCAGGAGGTGTGGGTTCGATTCCCACGAAGGTCAGCTTTTTTCTCTCTTTTCGTTCTTCCACTGCATGTCCATCCGATGACTCACATATGGCGCTAACATAATCGAAACGATTTATGGAGATTTTCATACAATTTTTATAATTTGATGATAACTAAAACTACGAACGAAATAGAAAATAAATAATTCATAATAAACGAACATTTACTTGAGAATTCAACGCTCCGATAAATCTAGTGTCCATTATCAGAAAATAGAGGGTGTGATGGTAGAGAGTGAGATAAAACGTATAAGTGAAAAGAGAATATATTCAAAGCATCACACAACGCGTTTCGGTATCGGAACATATCTGCATCATGATTGCTCCAACAGCTTGAGAAGGAATGAATGCAGTGTCGTATCCCAGGTGATTCAATCCGATCTGTAGATCCTACCGGAAACTATCGGATCCGATGTCGGATCGCACCTGAATTCGTCGGGTTCCCAACTAAATCCGATCGGAACCCAACTGTATTTCACAGAATTCCTAACTAACGGATTCCGGACCGGATTACGTCGGAGGGTGTGTGGGTGGGGTCTGGGTGTGGGTGGGTGTCGGTGTGGGTGTGTAGGTGTGGGTGTCGGTGTGGGTGTGGGTGTGGGTGTGTGGGTGGAGTCTGGGTGTGGGTGTGGGTGGGTGTGGGTGTCGGTGTGGGTGTGGGGTGTGGGTGTGTTGGTGTGGGTGTGGGTGGTGGGTGAGGGTGTGGGTGTGGGTGTCGATTAGAAGAATAGCTACACCCACACGCACACCAACACCCACACCCACACCCACACCCACCCTAATATATTATCAATGCAAGGAACTGTTCCTCAGCAAAACTGAAAGCAACTTCGGTAAATTTATTTGCATAGTCATTTTCCTTATACTCAGATTTCGTATTATTCATTGTTAGTTATTGAAATTAAAATATGCCATTCAACACATATTGAGCTAAAATTACATTAAACTTGAACGTTTTTGATTATTATTTTCTAAAATAAATCATTTGAAAAAAATTCTTTTTAGATTCTAACTTGATTTAGATTCATCAAATTGTAGAACCGGTCAACTTCTTCATCAAAGCCAATTACTTTAATTTCTGCTTTCATATCTCAGAGAATTGCATTGAATACTTTATTATTTATGTCAAAATGACGTATAGAACTTCTATATAGCGCCTTATATTGTACACGAAATCTATAAAGAAACTTATGAATGAACTAATCAACAAATTTATTATCCAGATATATTTTCATTTGTAGAATGGTGAAAGTGTTATTGGGTCAAGAAATTCGACTTGCACATTTTATAGATGGTTCAACTGCAGAAGAACGACACCCTCTACACTAATATGTTTAAATGACTGAGGCACATCAAAGAGTGTGGGTGCCGCAGTGTCGTTATTCTGCAGTTGTACCCATCCGTCTGCGAAGATATTCGACTATAGAAAAAAATAATTATATCTTCGCTGAATAAAAAAAGGTCAACCTTTTTCCTCCAATGAGAGTGTTTGTGAACAAAGCATTGATACATAGGTATATGTATCGTGCTATGATATGCATTACAATCACATTTAAATATGTATGAGTACAATGTTAATCTTCTTGATCTTCCTATTGAACTATTATTTCTTATTTTGAAAAAACTTGACAATATTGAAGTTCTTTACTCTTTACTGGATGTAAACAACCGACGACTTGACATTGTAGTACAAGACCAAATCTTCACCACTACTCTTAATTTTTTTTCTATATCACAATCAACTAATGAAATTTCATCAATTTCTAACTCGATACTCGATCAGTTTTGTATTTCAATATTACCAAGAATTCATAGAAATATCAAATCTCTTATTCTTGATTCCGATTCTATGGAATGTATTCTTCGTGCTGCTTATTATCCTAATCTAACAGACCTTGAAATTTTCAATTTCAACAAAGCAGTTGTGTCACATTATTTCATAGGTAAGAAATTCACTTTTACTGATCTGTTCAAAGATTGACATAGAAAAAAAACTGAGAGATTTAGATTTAACGATATCTATGTTTTTTGTTTAGATGATACTCCTTTTCAACATATTTTTAAACAACAAATAACGAATCTCATTCTTAACATAAATGAAGATATTAAAACAAAAGAAGGAGCATATACCAAGAATGTTTATGCAGTTATCTTAAGTTTCTTTGAAAACTTGAAATGTTTGACGATTGTCGCACAATCACTTATCGACAATTGTCCATATTTGTCGTTGCAGGATTTACCGTTACACACATTTTCCTCTTCAACACTCACTAAATTATCTATCAATGTATATAATTTTTATGATGTTTGTGCTTTGCTTGATGGTCGACTCAAACAATTAACTACACTCATTGTTCAAGTTGAACATATCATCGATTGGATGGCAATATCTTACAATAGGGTGAGTTTATACTCCACATTATTCTCGTTTCTTGATTAGTGTTTAACATTGAAGATAAGATGAAGTTTGTTGGAAGTGCAAGAAACAATTAGACTTCTGCATTACTCATAATGTTTTAATTTTGATTATTAAGAAATAATTCGGGATAGACTGTTCTAATGTTTTGACGTTATTTCGAATTCATAATTAATTATAGCTCATGTGAAAGCTATTTATTAATCTTTGTAGTTATTGAATGATCGGATAGAATATATTTTGTTTTATATTTTATTATTTAAAGTTGTATTGAACTCATTCATCTATTTCAAAAATAAATTAAATAAAGCTGTTTCTTAGATAAATTTCGACAGTTGAGTTGTCTTTTGATCGTTAGAAACTCTTAGTATTGAAATGAACATATTTAAAAGAACTATTGATTTTAATAATAATTTTCTAACTTCTTTAATATGAATCTAACTAAATGCTTTGAAACTCGCTGAGAAAATTCTTTTTCTTATATATTATTTTATAGTTTTATTGAATTATTCACTAGTTTCTATATGTGAGTATTTAATAAATAGCATGTAAACATCTTTGTCGTCGTGGTTAATAGATAACAGATGTATTGAATAGAACATATGAAACATGACAAAACAATATTTTTAAAGTAACTAATATTGATATGTTAATGATTGGGTGCACCGACAGTTGAGCCTCCGACAGATGAGCCCCGACAGTTGAGCCCCGACAAATGAGCCCTCGACAGTTGAGCCTACCGACAGTTGAGCCTACCGACAGTTGAGCTCCCGACAAATGAGCTCCCGACATTTGAGCCTCAGAAAATTGAAATTTCATCGATTAAATATAGAACACACGAAATTATTATTGAATCGCTTAATTCAGTTGAAACTAGTGCACGGAAACATGAGACATCTTTCGATGGTACTGATGGCTCGTCGATATATTTTTCGTGGCTAAGTCAATCATCTGTACAGAAATGAACAAGTTTTTCGAACAATATTTCTGTGACTCATAAAGGTTTTATCATTCTTGGTATATTTTTCTATTATCATTAACAATGTCAATCGTGAAATCTTCAAAAAACAAGGATCAACTTTTACTTAGTGGTTATCATTATCGTCGTGCAAATAAATCTCAAATTATTTGGCGTTGTTGTCGAAATGACTGTGCTGGTCGTATACGTTTTGATGGAACAGGTTATATTAAAGTTACGGATCATCTTCATGCACCAAATCCTGAAGAAACAATATCAGTGGAATTCAAATCAAATATCAGTTCTAGTGCAACAATATCGCATGATCTACCACGACGTATTATTCATCAGGCTTTATTAAATTTTTTTTAATATGAGGCTCAAGTGTCGGGAGCTCATTTGTCGGAAGCTCAACTGTCGGTAGGCTCAACTGTCGGTAGGCTCAACTGTCGAGGGCTCATGTGTCGGGGCTCAACTGTCGGGGCTCATCTGTCGGGAGCTCAACTGTCGGGTCACGTAATGATTGATGTAAATTTCTTAACTGAAATAATAAAGATGAATTTCTAAATATTTGTCATTCTATTTTTTTAGAATGATCTTCCTAATTTAAAATGTTTTTCATTAACGTGTTATCGGAGTTTCAATGGATTTGATAATCTAATTCTACTTCTTCATCGAATGAAACATCTGGAAGAATTAACTTTGTATCTTCATGTTTTTGATGGATCGACATTCATTAGTGGCACTTATCTTGATAATGAAATTCTTATTCATCTGCCACAACTTCATAGTTTTACATTTTATATAGCTTCTCAAAATGTCATTACTGATTCAACTAATCATCTATTTCATTCGGATATTGAACGTACTTTCAAAAATCTAGGACGCTGGCAAGTAGCTTGCATGGTAGATTATTTCGAGCCTTACAAAATGATATGTCGCGTTTTTTCACTCCCATTTAAATTTCATCTTCTCGAACACATTGGAAATAACCTTCCAAACATTATATTTAATTCTGTTACTCATTTAAAATTATGGGACAAAGATCCATTCAAATATGAATTTTTCATTCGACTGACTCGAGCTTTTCCATTCCTTAAAAATTTATCTTTTTTTAATATTCTACCATCGTTTTTGGGTCAAAGTTACCACCTTCGTGATAAAGACTGGTGCTCGATCGTTGAGTATCTGCATCTTATTTCACTTGATATCGAATGTGCAAATGTTTGTTATGTCGAACAATTTCTCAATGAAACAAAGACACATTTGCCGCATTTGACTGAATTAAAAGTCACTTATATGAATTTGGAAGTTGTGACAGAAAACTTTACAAAAGATCAAATGCGACGTAATTGTGCGAAAGTGAAACGATTAATTGTTGATAATTCAATGGTATATACAGACAATGTATATCGTTATTTTCCTTTGTTATCAGTTTAATTTTGTAAAAATATTATTTGAATAAAAATCTTCAGTATAAATTGTAGTTCTTACAAGATCAGGTATGGCACAGAAAATGTCAGCCATCTATGGAGAGAAAATCTCATATTAAAAGTGAGTTGTTGTTCACAACAACAATTGTTCATATCATCTTATCTATTTATTGCATTACGTTCAAAAAATAGAATTGTATATTGCCCTGACGAGACAACTTCTTTTATACTTTCTTCTATTGAATATAAAGCAGTAGATATGCAGCAATTCCAACACAGTAAGGAGGATGTGGGAGGCATCAAACGAATTCTTAAGAATAAGACAAGCTAAAGATCAAAAATGGCGCCACCAAACTAAATTATGGCATCGCTCCTGAATATCTCGCTCTTCTGGGGGTAAAAGTGAAAAAGCTTCCTAATGTAATTCTCAGGTCCTGTATTGGAGTGTCAGCTTGAAATATGTAGGCGGGCTGTGTTAAGTTCTGCAATTGATTAATGGTTTGCAAGTAGTGTTGCGAGTTCACTAGGATACAAGACTGTTGCAACAAATACAATGGAATAAAACAATTGCATATATGACAGCTTGCAAATCTTTGGCCACATTCTTGCTCATGAGCTTCGATTGCACTCACTAGCATAAGACTCTCACAATAGTGGCATTGAGTAAAGGGTTATGCACATTGGTTTATTTGATGCACCTCTAATGTGTCATAAGAAAGCGCAGCATTACAGCCGCATTAGACACTTTGACATCGAATCTAGATGTTTTGGACAATAGACACCGAATCGACGGTGGACAACGTTTATTCTCGTACTGTTCACATCCATATGGACAGCTCGTATTTACCTGGACTCACTTTGAAATTCAGGCCTTGCAGAACAAATTCTGGCATAATTCACAGGAACGTAGTTGTTATAGTAAACACGTACAGATAGGACAGAAGAATTCTCGGGGCACATTTTCGTCATTTCAAATACGTTTATAGTCAATACTACTTATGGATATAGCTACTCTTGGCCTAGTTATTGCTTGGCTAACAACTTGTTCACCAATATTGACCGTCGGTGTCATTCCGTTGAAACACTCGGATTTCGAATATATCGATATTTCGCTCCTTCCTAAGATATATGCACAGGTGTAACCATTGCTGAAGTCATTTTCTCTATCGAAA
>CAJNOP010002613.1:0-12041 GCA_905250075.1 Rotaria sp. Silwood1
CCCACCCACCCCCACACACACACCCCCACTCCCACCCACACCCACACCCAGCCATACCCACACCCTATATATATACAGGCGATTAAAAAAAAAGAATTCGCTGGAAAATAGTGGAGATCATATGTCATAATCACAGGAAGAAAGAAAAACATATATTGGAACATACTAGAAGTTGATGTTTACATAAAATCAGTCCTAACAGAACGAAAGAGAGAGAAAATGTACGGCCCACATCCAGGCTGACAATCGTTATCTTGTCATAGTCACTTTTAGCAATATTTTTCTTTTATCCATAGAATTTATTTTCTAACTTATCAATCTCATTTATCAACTGAGTAATTAAATATTTTACTTAGATATTAATTATTTAACTTAGCAAAAATTTTAGTCACCTAGAAATATTATTTCCACTAAGCATTTAATAACTTCACTGAGCATCTAAATTTTCTACTGAGAATCTATATATTTTACTTAGCAATAATCTACTTAGCATTTATATTTTTCTACTTAGCAGTTAAATAGGTGCCATTTCAATTGTATTTTTCATGCCTTTCTCATTAATACTTTTATCTCTAGTGTTTTGTACAAGTTTTTCTCTATATGAATCAATTTTGTCAGAAACTATAATCCTGACGTTATATTTGCTATAGACATTATTGTATCCGCGATAGTCATTCGTCCGTTGATGATTTTACTTGCATTTATTATCAAACTATTCAAAGATTACATTTACTAAAAATAAAACTCTTTATTCTGTGAAAATAAACAATAAGTTGGGGTGTGTGGGTATGGGTGCGGGTGGGTGTGTAGGTGTGGGGTGTGGGTGTTCTCTTCACTCACATCCGTACCCACGCCTACACCGACCCACACCCACACTCCACACCCCACACCCACACTCCACACCCCACACCCACACCCACACCCACACCCCACACCCACATCCACACTCCACACTCCACACCCCACACCCACACCTCACACCCCACACCCACACCTCACACCCACACTCCACAGCCACGCCTAGAGGTGTTAGCTGATCATTTGATCAGCGGCGGCGGCGGGGAGTTCTCGCCGAGGAGATCGTTTTCGGCGGCGGCGACGACGACAAAATTTTCCCAATGTTATTTCACAGGGTCTTTCGTAGGTCTCTAGCGTTAAGACAAACATTAGACGTTCTGTTCTCACAGAATTATAACGCTGTTTTCCGCTTAGCACGCTCATATCTTTTTATGCAAAAGTTTTCCCAGTAGATGTAACTTTATTTCCATTAATTCAAAAAATTCACACTGTCCCATCATAAAATAACTTCCAACCACACAACAGTAACTCATGATGTAAGCCAAAATGGCAATACTGTGACTATCCATCTAAAATACAAATTAAATTCAAACATGGTAGCTTAGGGCTGGCACTTTATCTTTACTTTGCTCGATAAAGTAAAGTTAAACACTTTACTTTACCCTGTAAAGTGAATATACTTCATCCAAAAAGTAAAGCAAAGCAAAATGAAAAAAATGAAGTTGTATGTTTAAAATTTTTTGACAATTTCTTAGTTCAGGATCGTATAGAAATAATCTTAGAACGTATCAAAGTTTTTTCAATATCGTTTCGTCTTAAAATTAGTGGGAAAAAAAATAAGTAAAGCCGAAAAATATCGATTTTTTATGGATACATAAAGAAATATTGTTTGGTTAACTTTATCTCACTTAATATTTTTCACATTCGAACTATAGTATTTTACTTTACTCTACTTTACTTTACTTTACTTTTTCAAAGTAAAATAAAGAAAATGTGCCATCCCTATGCTAGCTCGAATTAGATCATAAGCGAAACTAACATTGAAATTAGAATTTGAATCCAAATTCAAATCGATACTTTTCTGTGAGTGGAGAAAAAGAGCAAGATTTGTTTTTATTGATTATTCGAATTCAAATACAAACTAAATATTTTTCTTTTTTCTAAACTGGCAGAAGAGTGCCGATTGGAATTCGAATGGCAATGTTAGTTACATTTATATTCGAACTCAAACTAGACAGTTAGTCGAAACTGCATACGGAATAAATGAAAAATCGCAAAACAGAGAAAATAATAGTGATGAATCTATTATCCATGAGGAAACAAGGCAAATGAGAATCTAATAAATATGGTAGCATCATAAAATTACAAGGAGACATATTTGCTTATCAGCTCAGTTTTCAGACCATATGTCATCCAAGAAAAAATACACTAATTTCTATTTTTAAAAGTTCTGCTGATTTCAGTAATCTCTAATTGTCACATAGATCAAACTTGAAATGTTACTGATTATTATCAACAAGTGATAATTTAGAAAGAGAGGAAGCTTGAACTGTGACCTTGCACTCGATCGACGGCGGCGGCGGCGGCGGATGAAAATTTTATCGGCAGCGGCGGCGAAAAATCGGCGGCTAACACCTCTACCCACACCCCACCCACACCCTCTGTCACACCGAATTGTTTTCTTTCAATTGCTGTTTGATCAAACGCCCATGCATGTTCTCTTTGATATCACTTAAAGCTCACCTTTTGATTGAAATATCTTAAAAATAATAGCACAATTATAACATATGACCTCAAATTGTTTCCATGAAACGATAAACGCAATGAGTTTTGAAGCAAACAAACAGACGTGATAATTAAATTGATTAACGATGACGAGCGAAAAAAAAATCAATCCATTTTGATTGTTCGAAAATTAGCCAGAAAAACATGTTGACTATATGTGCTACGAAGAAGACAGAATCTGACTTAAACGCATGGGAACCATTCGAAAAAAACATGGATCAGGGTGTGAGTGAAGAGAAGACCGACACCCACACCCACACTCCGGTCGGCGTTAGTTAACAAGCGGTAGTTCAAGTAAATGTACGACATGAGTTACTAGAGTTTACTGTTCATAGCATTTGTTATGGAACAATCTTCTGAGGTTCTAGTGAAAGAAATAAATCGATCCTGATTTTATTCATTCAATAACTAATAGTTTCAAACATGACGTTATTAAGTAATGGCCACTTTTGTATCATTGAGCAGACACCAGGCTTGCCAGATGTAAGAATCAAAAATCTGGAAAGATTTTTGAGGATCAGCTTTAACCTACTTAAAGTACGTTTGTATCAACCAAATTATCGATAACATTATTCTTTATCTTCACAAAATATCTTTTAAAGAAACACAAGATAGTAAACATAAAAATATAATAAACTCAAAGAATAACAACTTGTAAACTATATATTTCGATATGAATTAACACATTGTTTTTTAATACAATATCTTTCATTAGAATAAGTTTCAATACTTCTGATTTTGATAAGACACAATCATAAACTTTTGTATACGATAGAGACGAGTTCAAATGGATTCTTAATTCAACTGCAATGAGTTCTGTTGACATACGATTTCGTTTATCATCATATAAATGTTTCATTGTCGAAAGAGAGAAGGAAAAACTAAATCTCTATCGAATTATTAATAAATATTATAGAATATATCACAAACAAGTAAATCCGTAGGATATGACAATCCTAAGGTAAACTGTGTCATACACATCACATGAATCATCCGAATAAACAAAAAACTAATTTTAACGTGCATGCTTTCTGTTCTTCCTTTTTTTTAATGATACTATCGCACACGATACCTGTAAGTTGATATTTTCATTTGTACAAAGTAAACCTAATATGCAGTTGAGGAATGACACATTTTGTTAATTGTTACTAGTAGGCTTTTTCCAATTTCCAAGGTAAATAAAGATTCGTTTTCAACGGTCGTACACTGTAAAAAAAAAGGGCAGAATAATGAACGCTTGCCCTTGATTTTTTTTTCTATAAACCCTTGAAGGGTTTATGCGCACGCCATATACCCTATGAAGGGTACATGAGCCGAAGGGTTTGTGATCGTAAGGGTATATGAATATAAAAAGGGTATATGGAGCTGTTTTAAGGGTTTTGTATTTCATAATTTTATTCAAAGTGTTTATTAATAAACGGATAGGTATAGCTTAATATACGTATTTCCAAAATCAGTTTATTATCCAACAATCAGGGGGTAGATTATTATACGATTCATGCAAAACAAATCTTATTCTACGATCAGTGGTTGATTATTCTCCACTTTCAGAAAAAGCGTTTACTATAATACCGTTGATGGCAGACTAGTAGGCGATGTCATCAAAAGGGTTCATTGTTCTACGATCAATGGTTGATTATTCTACATTTTCAACAGACGCGTTTATTATAATACTGATGAGGGTAGATTATTGTACGATATCGTAAAAATGGTTCATTATTCTACGACCAACGGTTGATTATTCTTCACTTTCTGAAAAAGCGTTTATTATAATACCGCTGAGGGTATACCAGTATATGAGGCCATCAAAAGAGTTGATTATTCTACGACCAAAAGTTTATTATTCTCCGCTTTCATAGGAAGCGTTCTTTATAATACGTTTGAGGGTAAACCAGCACACGATTTCACCAAACGGGTTTATTATTCTACGATCAATAGTTGATTATTCTCCATTTTTAGTAGAAGCGTTTATCATAATACCAATGAGGGTAGATTATTCTCTATTTTCAGAAAAAGCGTTTACTATAATACCGTTGATGACAGACCAGTAGGCGATGTCATCAAAACGGTTCATTATTCTACGATCAATGGTAGATTATTCTACGATCAATGGTAGATTATTCTCCGTTTTCAGTAGAAGCGTTTATCAAAATACCTGTGAGGGTAGATTATTATACGATATCGTAAAAGGGTTTATTATTATATGATGCAGGGTAGATTGGTGTACACTATAGCAATCAATTGTATAATAAGTCCCCTCTGTACTTGAGAAGAACACACCGACTTTTAAAACGTTTATTGAGATTTCGTTAATTATTCAAGAATTACGACCCAAAAAATATTTATTGCATCAATAGTGCATTCTAGTGAGAAAATGATGTGATCAATATTTCTAGTTTTCGTATTTTATGTTTTCATCGCAATTTGTATTTTACACGCATTGTCGCAGTGCAATTCACATTTTTAACACAAGGGTTCACTATTTTGGAACCTAGAAAAATCTTAAATTCTGTATCGCCGTAAATGTATTATTCGATGTGACAAGCTAGATTCATCCACTGACCCAATTTTTGTGCTTATGAATCGATAGATACCTGCGCGTGAGAGGATATGAAAACTAAAATAGTAGATGTTGGCATGACAAAATACATCGTGTTACAGTCAATCTAGAAGCGTTTAGTATTCTACAATCACGCATAGATTATTTTATTCTTAATTTTGATGCATTTATTATTCTACGTTCAAACCTCGAATTTCGGAAATTGCCAATAGAAGGGTAACAATCCTATAGTTTGACTGAAAATATGCAGCTATCCCCGTTAAGATAAACTACTATACAAGGCCAAGTTCTAGTTGAAAAAAGCCTTGTTTTTTGGGTATGATATTCGATTCTTTTATGGAAGTTGTGTAATGAGAGTGACAAGATTATTTTAATTCAAAGTTGTTGCAAAATCTAGTTGTTCGGCAAGTCTGCAACTTTTGTAACGGCACAAATCGATGTGATGATGAAAATTCATAAAATATAGCTAATTAATTCTTTGTAATATATGAAGTAAACAATCGAATCGTTTGACATGGATCAGTCAACACCAAGTTCAATTGTTAAAGAGCGATTCCAATAGCTAGTATCATACTCTCTGATAATTTGCAACAAGAATTGTAAAAATAATATGAGTCATTATCCCTTTAGATCGAATAATGATTGTATGAAAAAAAATTCAATAAGGATTCAGATTCGACACTAATAACTAAAGTGTCTGAAAACTAATTTCTGTTTTCTCGACGAAAAATCTGTTTGTTTTTTGAATGAATCTCATGAAGTAAACTTTCAAACACTGTGATGAAATGAAGATCACTTCATCGTAGGAATCGATTTCTTTAATGTTCACTTCAGATATTTTTGAGAACGAAGATTCGTTTTCAGATCAAAATTATTTTAAGAATATTAATAAAAAACTAAGTTGAAAGGAAAGCGTGCGATGAATCATCGGCACTGTGCTGAGTGAAATCCAGGATTTGTCCATATTTCCGTTGAAGTGAAAGTCTTCATCAAAATAGTTTCTTTCACCTGATAGCATTATTGAGCCAAATACAGGAAGAGTGCAAATTATAGTTTTTTCGATTAATTTGTTTTTATTTAAGACACATCGAAGATATTGTGTCATTTCTTGTTGTTTTTACGTGAAGTATTTTATTTCGATGCTTGCAAGATACAACTAGAATCCTAAATTTATGATCATCAGACTTAGTAAGTCAATGTTTGTTTCTAATAAGAATATTGATTAGGAACGCGTTTTAGTTTTTATTTCTTTACTAAGGAATTTCGAATCAGTTTACAGATATTTTTGTATTATCTAGTCGATAAGTGTCTTTTCTACTGAATGATTCAAAATCGAATATTGCTTGTCAGTGACACAAACAAATATGTTTCAAAAGGGCAATTCCTACAGACTTCTTTCTTATTTTACGTTTTACCTATTATTCAATAGAAACTGGGAGTTGTTAAAAGACGTTATCCAAACAATACATGAGGACACGTGTAAATAGGCATTTTCTTGTAACAGCAGTGAGAATCACTCCAAACCGTTAAAATGTTGCATGGTTTGTTTATCGCAACTATAAGTAGGAAAATAATTCAAATCGTCAAAGAACGAGCCTTAAATACTAATGGAAAGTTTGTTTCATGATTATCAGCCACTTTTTTAAATATGTTTCTGATATTGAATTATCGGTAAATAATGATGACGTCATTTCAAAGCATAATATCTAATTTGAAAATCAAAACTATTTCAACTCAATCATCGTAAAGTGCAACAGAACAACTTATATGAAAATTCTAAAACGAAATTCATTGAGAGAATTTTTAGGTCATTGCTACTTCATGTTGCTCTTGAAAAACACCATGTAAATCTGATTGATATTATAATCCACAATAATAGAAACTAGCATTTCTTACCATACAGAAAGAAATACGTGCTATTTTTCAGAATCGAGAAGAGAGCAGTGGGCATTTTTCATGATCTTATCAAAAAAGAGCAAATATCTTCGAGTTTACTTCCATATTTTAGCAAATGTGGTTTTCTATAGCATTACATCCAATTTCCATCTAGTCTTTTCGTATTGATACTTTATACGTTAGCCGAAATGAAGATATACTTTACAAAAAAAACCTCTCTTTTAGTTTGGATGAAAGAAACAACTTCCGGAAGAGATATGAGTAAGTTCTCTTTCTCGACCAGCCGCGTCAAGTGCACCATAATCACAATCATATTCAATTAGATCGCCATTATTAATATTTTGTCTTGACTTTGTTAATGTCATGAGAATTATTAATATCGTTCCTTCTCTATGAGCGCATCATTTTGTTCTAAAACTTTTCTTTATTTTTTTTAATCGACCAAAGCATTTTACATGATTCCCATAATTCTTTTTCTATATGCATCTGTTCAGTGACACCCTACCTCTTCATATAATCTAAATGCGAAATATGATTTTTCATTTTGTAAAACTTTTTGCGACTCGAGAAAACGTTCTGAAAGATTCATTTCTATATAGAAAGATACATGTTCATCGAATGCTTCTATTGACTCATATAAATAAGTGAACACTTAACATGGAATAAACACTCGTATTCATTTTCTATAAATTGCTCTATGTATATAGTTTCACGAGCTCATTGAAAAACGAAGTATATTTTATCAATTGATTTCTTATCTAGCAGATACATAAGTTATCCTATCGATTCTATTCTATATGAAAAAAAAAACATTATTTTCATATTTTCGTTTTCTTTATCTATATAAACATAAAATATTTCAGAAATGATACGAACGCGTGCTCATTCTCAATAAATAGCTCCATATCAATCAATTCAAGAACCAAATGGAAGTTAAGTATAATTATTCATTTGACTTCATTTCTTTCATATCGAAAATATAAATCAAACGATTTTTTTTTTCTAGATACCGCGAATCATCTACATCTGATCAACTTATTCTTCTATATACAGAAGCAAGTCTTCAGAAACTAGAATGAATAGCTAGTTGTTCTCTACGAAATGCTTCACGTCAATGTTTCCTTCAACCTGACGATAGTTAAGTATGATGTTTTATTCGATTTTATTTTAACATATTGAAAAAATTATCTGATATAAGTTTTTTCTCAATGGAACGTTTCTTCTTCATTTAATCATTTTATTTATCTAGAGAAACAAGCGGAACTCTCGCAATTTCTGCAACAACGTGCTTATTGACAATCAATTGCTCTACGCCGCTGGTTTCATCAACTTTCTCGAAGTTAAGTATGACGTTTCTTTTGTTTTTGTTTGTTTCATATCGAGAAAACTATCATAACGATCTGTTTTTAGATGAAACGATTCATCTCCATATAATCATGTTTTTCTTCTAGATAAACAAGCGTACCTGTGCAAAGTGGTAGAAACAAATGTTCATATTCAACCAAATGGTTCACACCAATGCTTTCTTCAACCTTATGAAATTTAAGCATAATGTTTCATTTGTTTTCTTTTACATATCGGGTAAATTATGGAAAACATTTTTCTGTTTATGAAAAAGTTTATTTTCACTATGTTATTTTTCTATAAAAGTAAACAAGCAAAACTTTGAAGATTAAAACGTACACATACTTATTATGAATCAATTGCTTCACGTCCGTTGCTTCATCAATCCAGTCAAAAGTGAGAATCTTTTTTTTAATTTATGTCATTTTTTAGGTAACGGGAAAACTAGCCAAAATATTTCTTTCTAAATATGAAAATTCATTCACATGCAATTGCTTTTTTCATATAGATATAGAAGCAAACTTTGGAAACTAGAATGAACAGCTAGTCGTTCTCAACGAAATGCTTCACTTCAATGTTTGCTTTTAGTGTATGCGAGTTAAATTTGGTGTTTTATTTTTATGTGGGAAAACGTCTGCGAAGAAATTTTCTCTGCATAGGATGATTCTTCTTCATCTAATTATTTTATTTATCTAGAGAAACAAGAGGAAGTTTCACAGCTTCTACGAACACGTGCTTATTCACTATCAATGGCTCCACGTCAATGGTTTCATCAACTTTATCCAAGTTAAGTGCAACGTAGCGTTTGTTTTCGTTTCTTTCATATTGATAAAATTTTCTGAACTACATTCTTTTTTCAGATGTAATAGTTTTTCTTTATTTAATCTTCCGATTTATCTAGATAAACAAGTGTATCTTTGTTATTGATACAAACAAGTGCTCATTCTCAATCAATAGCTCCATATCAGTGGTTTCAACAGACAAATGGAAGTTAAGTATGATTTCTCACTTGATTTGATTTCTTTCAAACCGAAAATATTATCCAAACGATTTTTTTTTCTAGATAAAGTGAATCATCTTCATCTGAATATCTTATTCTTCTATATATAGAAGCAAGCCTTCAGAAAGTAAAATGAACAGCTAGTCGTTCTCAGCGAACTCCTTCGCGTCAATGCTTTCTTTAACCATTTGAAAGTTAGGTATGCTATTTTATTTTATTTCGTGTTTTTACAGTTTAAGAAAATTATCTGATATAATTTTTCCTTCAGGGAACGATTTTTCTTCATTTAATCATTTTATTTATCTAGAGAAACACGAATAGTTCTCGGAACTTGTGCGAACGAGTTCTCATTTTGAATCAATCGCTTCGCGCCAAGGTTTTTAACAATCGAATGAAAGTTAAGTATGAATTTTACATATCCAGAAAATCATTTCAAAGATTATTTTATATATGAAAAGATCTTCTTTTTTTTATGATCGTCTTATTTATCTAGATAAACAAGCAGACCGTTAGAAAGTGTTATGAACAGAGGCTCATTCGCAATTAATTGATCTATGTCAATGGCTTCATAGGCTCACTTACAGTTACGTATCATCATTCATTTTATTTTCGTTTTTTACATATCCAGAGAATTATGTGAAGTTTTTTTGTACATTAAAGGTTGTATTTTCATTTAATTATTCTATATATTTAGATAAAGAAGCGAACGTACGGAAACTAGTATGAATATGTGCTTATTCTCAATGGATTGCTTTACGTCAAAGATTTCTCCGATCCACTAAAAGTTAAGTATGATGTTTTATTTCATCTCGTTTGATTTATATCAAAAGTAAGTGGAAGATTGTGTTCCTATGTGAAAAAGATTCCTTTATATATTAATTTTATCTATCCATTCAAACAAGGTAAACTTTCTAACTCATCACGAAAACATCTACATTCACAATTAATTGGTAGACATCAGTGCTTTCTCTAATCGGTTGAAGATGAAGCGTCAGTTCTTTTACAAGATTATGTTTGGTTCATAAGAAAATTATAGACACGCATTTGTTTCTTTAAGGTGATGGAGTTTTTTTCGCGCTTGATACATATCGGTTAGTGAACAAAACTGTGTAAAATTTGGGTAACTAGTTGTACTTTACAGTCGATGACTGCGGAATGATACTTCTTGTCTTCAAACAGAATAAGATGAGTATATTTTTTTCTAGTTGAGTTTCTTTTATAGAGAAGCTATAAACTATTTCGTAAGGTGCTGACGTTATTTTTCATATGTGAGGCGTTGATTGGGGCGAAGGAGAGAAAGAAACAATGGATTGGCTGGGTTCTGTGTATCTTTTTTGATGATAAGTAGCCGTCGTATCAGTGAGTCGAGTGGTTCTACTAAAGTTTCCCAGCGAAGGAGCAGTAGCATTATGTAGTTGAGAATAGCATTTCATTTGTAAAATTTAAGTTTCGATGAACGTGCATACGATTTATATATTCAGACGAGATACTTGATAACTTGAGTGCTTTATAATACGTTATTAATACTTCGATTCTTGCTCACTTTTTAATAATTTTTCTTTTTGATCTTTGGGTTCGATCTCTTTTATCGATTAATGGAATTACGATCATGGATTCAATAGAAAGGTTTCACGTATGGGTGAGTGGCAATTACTTTGAACTTTTAGATGTGTTTCATAATTTACGTCAGTGATTGTTGTCAATTGGTAGTCACAATGTACTGATTTATAGTAAGTTTTCAATTTAATCAGAGTTTTTTGAAGAGGAAATCGTCATCTATTAATAACTCATGCTTTTTTGTTTAGATTTCGTCAAACAAAATCTTCAAAATGAATACAGAATGTGCTGAACTTCAAATGCTATTTGCTTAATATTTTATGTGAGAACATGGTAAACGATCAACATCAATTAAAGTGAGTAAACGTTTTCGTGTGACATCACAGAGAATTCATCTGAAGCAACCACTTAAAATCATTCCTCCAAGTTACGTACTCCTCAGTTTATGGTGATTTACCTATCCTGTTTGTATTGATTAGTCACTACTAGAAAGAGATTCATACGATTCCTTTTAATCATCTTGATTTTTATCTTTATTGATCATGCTAGATTTTGATTCTCGATCGAATTATCTTCAGATTTTCTAGTTTCGCTCGTTTCTTAGTTAGTCAATATTGGATTCTAAGACATGATCGAGTAAGAGTTTCGTCAAATAGGAAGCTCAAAACGTGGAGAAAATAACGGATGTCTTTTCTTCCAGCCTCTGGGACTCTACCATCCTCTTGTTAATTATTATGAAATGCTATAGATAGCGAGGGTTAGATACATACAATTATGAAAACTACAAATTAATTCTGCATATCTGTTTTCATAGACATGTGTCGCCCATCGATCAAGGTGAAAAAAGCATCTATTCAGTCATTCTCCAACCCCTGAAGACAGTTCGTGGTACTCTTGAATCACTCTATATATCCTAACATTCAACCTGAAAGCGATATTTGAGGCTAAGAATCGCTTTTACATACCTTATCATAAACCCTTGAGGCAGTGAATGAGGTTAATAATCGCTTTCATATACCTTATCATAAACCCTTGAGGCAGTTGATGAAGTTCAGAATCGATTTCATATACCTTATCATAAACCCTTGGAGCGGTTGATGA
>CAJNOP010002614.1:1691-14464 GCA_905250075.1 Rotaria sp. Silwood1
ACGGTAACTATGGTACAAATGACCATCTAAAGAATGATGTAAATGAATCCATAATAATTATGGGTGAAATGTCAATGGAATAACTATAATTCGGGTAGTGGTGTAAAACGGCCTACAAAAGCATTTAAATAGTGAGAGTTAGACCAAATGAGCAGTATGGATTTAAAGAAATCGTTTAAATTATTCATTATTGTAGGATTGTTTGTGCAATGTTGTATCAATGAATATGTAATTTATTATAATAGTTTAGAATTAATGCGCGAATTTAAGTATAAAATATTGATTAATAAAACTCAAATTTTATGAATAATATAATTCATATTTTTGTACGTACATATAGCGCCAATATAATTATAAAAAAACCATATTGTTGTCTAATCTTATTGAGCGCTATTTATATTTATAAAAGAAAAACAAATAAAACAAAAACGATAAAAAAAATTAAATTTGTAAATGCATCATCTTTACTTAGAGTGAGAATTCTTCAAATTAAGTTTTCTGTTCGCCTAAGGTATACTGGTTATATTATCAGTTTTGCGTATTACTTTTTTAATGTAGCCTTTTATGCTATTACATCCGTACATGTATTCTATCAGTATAGGGCTAAGTAAATCGCTTGACGATGAACGTTACTTGTTTTATACATTTGATTTATATAAATACACCAAATAATATGAATAAATATAATCAAAATTTAAATTGAAATATATAATAATAAACATTTAATTCATAGAAACACATCAAATAAAATGGACAATTAATTTACATTTGAATTTAAATAATATTATAGACATCTGATTCATAAAAATGTATTAAATAAAAAATAAATAATTTTAATTTAAATGTATAATAACTGGATTGACTTACCATGCAACTTTAAAAAACAAGTTATCAACTAACTAGTCAGTTTCTGGAGAATACAAATGAATGAATAGCACTATTCCCCGGCTTATATACGTAAATGAACAATGACTCGATATTGATCATTGTTCACACGATTTTTTCCAAATCGGCATCGATTTTCGAGTTTTTTAAAATCAATGTTGATATTTTACTTTATCAAAAATGATTTTTTTTCGAAAATCAAATTGAATCTTTGTAAACTGGAAAATGAAGCATGTTCAAGGTGCTGGAAATTCGTCAAATGAATCATAAAATTTCAAAAATGCTTCAGCTTTCTACAAGATCGATTTTCGAAAAAGTAGAATTAAAAAAAAATTTACAGTGTAGCTTAAGAAGCCAAAGCCAAAATTTAATATCAATTATAAATTGTAATTCAAACTTTCGCTGCCTTTCCATCAAACTAGCCCAAACAGCGCAAACCGGAATTCTAGCGTATTTATAAGTGTTAATTCAAGTTTTCGAGAATTTTCATAAAAATAGACCCAAAAAACCAAAGCGAAATTTTATCCCATTTATAAATATAAATCAAATTCACCTAAGTGAAGTTGGCGCCCGATTCAAGTAAATCCTGCCCCAATTCGACTAGGAACTTCTTCCAAGATTTCTATTCTTCTTTCAAGTACAGCTTGATGAGCTGCATCTGATAGTATAATTTGATAAATGATAGCGCAAACCATGCGGTGAAAAACTTAAAGACAGCAGGTTTTTCTCTATAACATCCATGGATCCAGTTAAGTGAATCCTGCCCCAATTCCCTCAGGAACTTGCTCCAAGACTCTTATTCTTGTTCCAACTACAACTCAATGAGCTTTATCCAATGGTATAGTTGAATTTTTGATGGTGCAAACTATGTGCTCAAAATGTCCAAAAACCGGATTTATCACTACAGGACTCATGAACCCATTTTCGCAGATCCAACCCCAATTCGTGCTGAAACTTGTTCCCAAGTTGCTCTTCTTGTTCCCAGTAGAACTCTACGAGCTCTATCCAATGGTATGCTTAGATCTTACATAGCTCGAAGTATGCCGTTTCTGGTGATAGATGGCTCTATTGAGAATCTGAAAAATCATACTTTGAGCTATGTAAGATCTGAACATAACATTTGATAGAGCTCATCGAGTTCTACATAGACAAAGAATACCACTTTTGAAAAAAGTTCATGGTCAAATCGGGGCAGGATCTACAGTTGGAAGTTGATCCAACAGCGTAAAAAGTCAGTAATTTGGATTTTTTGACCATATAGTTTGAGTTATGAAAAAAAAAATCCAATTATACCATTGGATAGAGCTCATCAAGTTGTACTGGAAGGAAGAATAGGTGCTTTGGGAGAAGTTCCTGAGCGAATTGGGGCATGATCTATGGTACGGGATCCATGGATCCTAGACTAAAAAGTTAGTGTTTTGCATAGTTTGACCATACAGTTTGAGATATGAAATCTTCAATTATACCATTAGATAGGGCTCAGCAAGCTCTACTTGGAACAAAAAGCTGTTAGCGCATTCCCCTGCGGGATTAAAAATGTGAAACACAATGGACCTATTGTTACTAATTAAATGGAAATCCTTTTGTTCCATTTCCATACGACACATTTGAAGCTGACCGTGTATCTGATGCTTTACTACCACAGTTTCTCTGTCACGGTCTGTGAGGGGCACCCAGAGTTCTCTGACATGGTCTGTGGCGGGGGGGGGGGGGGGGGGGGGTGAGATGGGGGGGGGGGGGGGGTTGGGTGCAAAGTTTGTACCCTAAGCACTTCAACACTCTTTTCAGATCGTGTTTCACAAAATATGAGCTTTCAAATAAGCTCTTGGAGGATTTGGGGCAGGATCTACGCTAGAGAGTTGATAACTCATTAAGTAAAAAAATCAGGATTTTGGATTTTTTGACCACATAGTTTCAGTTATAAAAAATCCAATTATACCATTGGATAGAGCTCATCAAGTTGTACTTGGAGAGAGAATAGGTGATTTGGAAGAAGGTCCTGAGCAAATTGGGGCATGATCTATGGTACGGGATCCATGGATCCTAGACTAAAAAGTTAGTGTTTTGCATAGTTTGACCATACAGTTTAAGGTATGAAATCTTCAATCATACCATTAGATAGGGCTCTTCAAGCTCTACTTGGAACAAAAATAGAAGTTTTGAAACAAGTTCTTGGACGACTTGAGGTAGGATCTACGTCAGAGAGTCGATAAATCATAGTGTAAAAAATCAGGATTTTGGATTTTTTGATCACATAGTTTGAGTTATAAAAAATGCGATTATCCAGTTGGATACAGTATAACGAATTTTCTTAGATGTGTTGATGATAATGAATAGTTATATTCGTTACTACTGCAGTATTTATTTTATTTGTGATCACAAAGAGAAACTGGAAGAATAGCGTTACCGCGATCCTCGGTATACATTATGTTAACGTTCTACATTTTTCCACGTTCTACATCGTTCCAGTTCTACTATACAACAGAAAGCACACGCTTTACATACGCGCACATGCGAGAGAGAGAAGAACAGAAAAATATATGATAGCCATAATCGCATTGCACTAATTATCTTTAAAGATGTAATCGTGTTACGCAAAGATATACGGATAACCTTAAGAAGAAGACCAGAAAGATTGATGATAGTAGTAGATTATACAACACTGATTGAAAAGGACATATTGTATAGCTCAGATAAAAAATTATTCCTCCTTTCTGTAGAACAGTCTCAGAGGATACTAAAGAGAAATGGACACGTTGATATGTGAACAACAAAGGATGTCCATATATTATTGGCACATACAGCTCATCGAGTTGTACTTGAAACAAGAAGAAGAGTCTTGAACCGAGTTCCTGAGCGAATTCGGACATGATCTATGGTACGGGATCCATGGATTCTAGACTAAAAAGTTAGTATTTTGGATTGTTTGACCATACAGTTTGAGGTATGAAAAATTGAATTACACCATTAGATAGAGCTCATCAAGCTGTACTTAGAACAAGAGTTGAAATCTTGGAATTAGTTCCTACGTGAATTAGGGCAGGATCTACGCTACACAGTCGATGACTCATAGAGTAAAAAATCAGGATTTTGGATTTTTTGACCACATAGTTTGAGTTATAAAAAATCGAATTATACCATTAGATAGATCTTATCTGCTTCTACTTGGAGAAAGAATACGTGCTTTGAACTCAGTTCCTGAGAGAATTGGGGCATTATCTATTTTAAGGGTTCCATGGATTCTAGAGTGAAAAGTCTCTGTTTTGACCATACAGTTTGAGCTATGAAAAATCCAATCGTACCATTAAATAGAGCTCATGAAGATGTACTTGGAACAAAAATAGGAACTTTGAAAGAAGTCTGTGGGAGAATTGGGGCAGGGTTTACAGTACAGAGTGGATGACTCATCGAGTAAAAAATCAGTATTTTGAATTTTTTGACCACATAGTGTGAGGTATAATAAATGTAATTATGCCATTGGACAGAGCTCATCGAGCTGTACTTGAAACGAGAGTAAGAGCCTTGGTCCAAGTTTCTTATCGAATTGGGGCAGGATTTACTCGAATGGCGGGCAACTTCATTTACGTATCAGATTTTCGTTAATTTTTCATATTAATAATGCCCTAGAAAGCCAAAGGAAAAATTTGATTCCAGTTATACATTATAATAGAAATGTGGGCTGTTTTGGGGGCGAAAGTGCCCGAAAAAGTGCAAGCGAGAATTCTAGCGTGTTTATAAATCTGAATCCAAGTTTTAGGGAATTTTCATAAAACTAGCGCAAAAACCCAAAGGGAAAGTTTTATCCCATTTATAAATTTTAATGCAAATTTTGGCTCATGTTAGACAGAAGTATCCAAAGTAGCGGTAGGTGAAATTTTTTGGCAGTTATGAATTATAATTCAAATTTTTGCTGCTTTCATATAGAAATAGCCTAAAAGACAAAGCCCAGATTTAATCCGAATTACATATTATTGTTCAAATCATACAATGTCCAGCTTTGCATCATAGATGAGTATGAGCATTTTTCGTGATCTTTATCTTATCGTATTCCATTCAGCAGAAGGCTTATTCAAAAAGCCTCGTGTTTTGATTGGTCGATGCACGATCAGGGAGAGAAAAAATCAAGCGGAGAAAAGTGAGAGAAGGAGTAGAGAGCGAAAAAAAAGAGAGAAAGATAGGCGAGTGAGAGAAAGGAGATAGGAGAGAGAAGTGGGAGCATAAGGGAGAGAGAAAGAGAGAGAAATTACGAGGCGCCAGACTGGAAATTATACAGGGAGAAAATGAGAGAAAATAAGAGCAAGAGAAACGCAAGAGTTGACGGTATAAAAACGACAAACATTGTTGATAATTTCACTTTTTGGTGGTGAATATTGCAAATCTAGCAAGCTAAAGGTAAGTGCTCTGTTTGCATTACTTACACTTTCATAGTAGTTTTTATTACTTACACTGACACAGTGCTTCGTATTACTTACAGCGTCATAGTACTTTTTATTCTTTCGCTCGTCGTAGTACTAGTTCATGTGGAATTTTACTTATTTTGTTTCTCAAGGCTAGATTCAAAGCTTTTAAATTATATCGTTCTTTTCTTCAACTTCTCCGAGTCCTAAACTGCGTATATACACCAGTTGACCATATATGTCAAAGTTGAAAGCTGAATTCAATAGATTGAATAATTGAACTTTAACTATTCAATATATTGAATAATTGGATTGAACTGTTGAAGTTTGATATTACTGCACTTGATCAAACTTGGGCACAAACATGTGTACATAGAACTACCTTATAAATTGGTTGAGACTGCGATTGCGCAATAACATCTGAAAAGTACTTTTTTCGAGAAGTACTTAATAGTTGTTTTCTATGCTATGTATTTACAGTGAATTTTTTTAGAAATACTTAATCACACTTTTCGGTACCACGTACTTGAGGAGATTTTCGTGATAAATTCCCGATGGAAGTTTTTTATGCGGCATATATAAAGTTACTTTTCCATGAAGCGCTTCAAACTAATACTTGAAAAGCGGATAATCGAAAAGGAGTTTCTAATCATAGAGTACAAAATAGTAATTAAAAAATGAATTTTATTTTGAAATACTCTTAAGCAAGTAATCCAGATAGTACTTTTAGCAATTATGTGAAATATATTTGTTTGCTGAAATAGTGGGGAAGTAATGTTAAGTGCTTATTTGATAGGAAAATTTTTAAACTAGTAAGAGAAAGCACTTTGAAAAACTGAAAATAGTAGAAAAAAGGCAAAAGTCGATTTTTGACTTTGTTCCTTGTGACAAGGCTTTTTATTGAGAATTCATCACTCACCCTTTACAGGAGTACAAAGTATTGATATTGTTGAAAAGTATGTCTATTTCGAATATCCAAACGGTAGATGCCACTTCATGGAATTTCCGAACTTAAAGCATAGTTCGGAAAACGGCCACATATTTATCTATATATATTGCATTCTTATTAATAAGTTCAATTTAAACATACTTTATCGCAACTTGATCTAAAACAAACCCTTTTCAGGACTGACAGAAAAACTGAGTTTAAAATATTGCAACATTTTAAACAAGAAAAACTAATAAGTAAAAAAAAGTACCATTAACCACGGCATTTGACTGCTGCTCATTCTATCATATTGAAAAACAAACTTGAGATATTAATGAGAATAAAAATTAATTGATTAAACTTCATGATTTCGAAAAGTACTGTTTAGTACTTTTAAACAGAAAAAAGGTGCTTGCTTATTACTTCTTGGCAGCTCAAGAATACAATAAAGTACTTTCAAAGATGTATGAATTAAGAAAATATGCTTCATGTTTGGAAAAAGTACTATTCAGTGCTTATAAAAAGATAAAAACTATGTGCAATTACCTCTTTATACGCAAGAAGTACAATAAAGTACTTTAGGAAGTATTAAAAAAATCATATAGTATACCTTATGATTGTAGAAAGTACTATTCAGTACTTTTCAAAAAATCAAAAGTACTATGAATGACTTCTTTACACTTGAAAAGTGCAATAAAGTACTTTAGAAAGTGTAAAAATTAATATAATACACTTCATAAATGAAACAGTAGTATCAAGTATTTCTACCAGTGCAAAGAGTGCTAAAATTCACTAGAAAAATGAAAAATAGTTAGAAAATTTAATTTATTTTACTTTATTAATATTGGAAGTTCATAACAGTGGATTTTTTTATCATTGACAATTACATGAGGATAGAACAAAAAAAGGTGAAAACGATGATCTAAATGCGCATAAAGCTCAAGGTTCTATATGCATAGAAAGACGTCACAATGAAAATATATACATTACTTTTCTTTACATTGGCCATGATATGCATCGTTATTTATGGCAAAAAAATTACACTCTGAGTGCAAAAAATCTATCTCTCACCATCTATAAAAAAGAAAATTTTTTTTGTAAATTTCTCTTTGTTAAGTGGTCAATGAGTGTGTTTTTCTTTGCTAGGCCCTTGACAAGTTTATAAAGCCGGAGTATAACTATACGATTATACAATACAATTATTTTTTTAATATTTATCCATCAGCTTCTTCTTGATCGTCGAAAAGCAGCAATTAACGATGAAACAAATTACCATGATCGTCTTTTTAATCATTGTTTTGGTGTCATTGACCACAATTTACATGGCAGAAGCAGGTCCAGCTCAAGGGGGAGATGCTGAAAGTCTTATCCATCACACAATCAACAAACGTACAATTCCTTCACTTAACATAGAGTTTTAAGCACCAGCACTGCTCATATAATCAACCCCACATCTTTGCTTCAAACCCAAGAAAATATTTGAATACTTCTTTGCTACGCACTATTCCCTGAACGAATGCTCCTTGATGATGTCATTAACTAAAAATCTTTGATTTCAATGCCATAAAATTATTTGAATAGTTGTCTACTTTGAATTATTCCATGATCCAGTGTTCACTGATCACGTTACTAACTGAAAATCTTTCATTTGAATTGCAGAAAAATATTTAAATACTTGATTTGTATCAGTTATTCGCTGTTCAAGTGTCTCTTGATGATATTATTAGCCAAAAAATTTTTCATTTGAATGCCACAAAAATATTTCAACAGTTGTTTGGTAGCTATTATTCCCGCATCAAGTGTGCCCTGATGATGTCATTAACTACAAATCTTCGATTTGAATGCCACAACAATATTTGAATAGCTCCCTAATATGAACTATTCCATAATCGGGTGTTCCTTGATCACGTTACTAACTAAAAATCTTTCATTTGATTTGCAGAAAAATATTTCAATAGCCGTTTAATAGGAATTACTCCTTGATCCAGTGACCCTCGATGACGTAAATAACTAAAAATCTTTCATTTCAATAGCACAAAAATACTTAAATACTTGATTTGTATCAGTTATTCCCTGTTCAAGTGTCTCTTGATCATGTTATTCACCGAAACACTTTGATTTGAATTGTACTACAAACTTTTGAATAGGTGTCTAATACAATTATTCCATAATCGACTGTTCCTTGATGATATTATTAATCAAAAAATTTTTGATTTGAATGCCACAAAAATATTTCAACAGTTCTTTTCTAGCAATTGTTCCCGCATCAAGTGTGCCCTGATGATGTTATTAACTACAAATCTTCGATTTGAATGCCACAACAGTATTTGAATAGCTCGCTGCTATGAATTATTCCATAATCGAGTGTTTCTTGATCATGTTACTAACTAAAAATCTTTGATTTGAATTGCATAAAAATAGTTCAATAGTTGTTTCCTAGTAATTATTCCTTGAGCGAGTGTTCCTTGATGATGTTATTAACTACAAATCTTCGATTTGAATGCCACATAAATATTTGAATAGCTGCCTACTATGAATTATTCCATAATCGACTGTTCCTTGATCATGTTACTAACTATAAATCTTTCATTTTAATTGCATAAAAATATTTCAATACTTCTTTTTTAGGAATTATTCCTTGAGCGAGTGTTCCTTGATGATGCTATTAAGTAAAGATCTTTGATTTGAATGGCACAAAAATATTTGAATAGTTCTTTGCTAGAACAATTCCTTGATCGAGTGTTCCTTGACGATGTTATTAACTAAAACTCTTTGATTTGAATTGCGCAAAACTATCTGAATAGTTGCTTAAAAGAATTATTGCTACAATGAGTGTTCCTTCATCATGTTATTAACTAAAACTATTTGATTTCAATTCCACAACAATATTAGAATAGTCGTTTAAAGGAATTATTTCGTGATCGGGTGCTCCTTGGTGTTGTTATTAACTAAAACTTTTTGATTTCAATTGTACAAAAATATTTGACTACTTCTTTTGTATGACTGATTCACAGATCAAGCGTTCCCTGATGATGTTCTAAACTAAAAATCTCTGATTTAAATTCCAAAAAATATTTCAATACTTCTTTTATAGAATTATTCCTTCATCGAGTATTCCTTGATAATATTATTAACAAAAAATCGTTGATTTCACTTGCACGAAACTAATTGAATACCTGTTTGATATGAATTATTCCATGATTGAGTCTTCTCTGATAATATTATTAACTAAAAATCTTTCATTTCAAGGGCACAAAAATACTTGAATACTTGTTTCCTACGAATTATTCCTTACTCCAGTGTACCTTGATAATGTTATTAACTAAAAATATTTCATTTCAATTCCACAAAAATATCAGGATCTTTGTTTACTAGAATTATTCCTTGATCGAGTCCTCCTAGATGATGTCACTAAGTATAATCTTTGCTTTTGAATTACACAAAACTATTTGAATAGTTGTCTGGTACGAATTATTCTGTCATCCGCTATTCCTATATGATGTTCTTAACTAAAAATCTTTGATTTCAATTGCAGAGAAATATTTGACTAGTTGTTTCGTAGGAATTATTCCTTGATCGCGTGTTCATATATGAGGTTATCAACTAAAAATCTTTCATTTCAATTGCACAAAAATATTTCCATAGTTCTTTAGTAGAATTATTTCTTGATCCAGCGTTCCTTCATGCCGTTATTAACAAAAAATCTTCGATTTGAATTCCACAAAAATATTTGACTACTTCTTTTGTATGAGTTGTTCAGTGATGAAATGTTGCTTGATGATGTTATTGAGTAACGTCTTCGATGTGAATTCCGCAAGAATATTTGACTACTTGTTTTGTATCAGTCTTTCACTGATCGAGTGTTCCTTGATGATGTTATTGAGTAAAAACCTTTCATTTTCATTGCACGAAAATATTTGAATACTTGTCTCATGGAATTATTTCTTCATCGAGTGTTCCTTCAATGTGTTATTAACTAAATGGCTTTGATTTCAAAGGCACTAAAGTATCAGAATAGCTGTTGAATAGGAATTATTCGTTCCTCGACTCTTCCTTGATGGTGTTATTAACTGAAAATCTTTGATTTGCATTGCCCAAAAATAGTTGACTACTTCTTTTCTGCGAGTTATTCCTTAATGAAGTATTCTTTGATGACGTTATTGACTAAAGATGTTTGATTTCAGTGGCACGAAAATATTTCAATACACGTTTACTGCGAGTTCTTCCTTGATGAAGTGTTCCTTGATGACATTATTAACTGAAACTCGTTGATGGAATTGCATGAAAATATTTGAATATTTGTTTCTTAGGAATTATTCGTTGATCGAGTGTTCGTTGATGATGTAATTAACTAAAAATCTTTGATTCGAATTGCACGAAAATATTTGAATAGTTGTTTGCTAGAAATGATTCCTTGATCGAGTGTTCCTTTGGCAAGTTATTAACAAAAAGTCTTTGATTCGGATTGCACGAAAATATTCCAACAGTTGTTTATTAGAAATGATTCCTTGATCCAATGTTCCTTGATGATCTTGTTAACTAGAAATCTTTGAATTGAATTGCACAAAAATATATGAGTAGTGCTTGGTAGGAATTATTCCTTGATCGAATGTTCCTTCATGATCTTGTTAACTAGAAATCTTTGAATTGAGTTGCATAAAAATTTTTGCCTAGTGACTCTTAGGAATTATTCCTTGATGGAATGTTCCTTGATGATGTTATTAACTAGAAATCCCTGATTTAAATTGCACAGAAATACTTGATTAGTTGTTTACTAGGAATTATGCATTGATTGAGTGTTCCTTCATGCTGTTATTAACCAAAAGTCTCTGATTTGAATGGCACAAAAATATTTGAATACTTGTTTTTTAGGAATTATTCCTTGATCGAATGTTCCTTGATGATGTTGTTTACTACAAATCTTTCAAATGAATTGCACAAAAATATTTGAGTATTCCTTGGTAGGAATTATTCGTTGATCGAGTGTTCCTTGATGATGTTATTAACCAAAGATCTTTCATTGGAATGGCACAAAAATATTTCAATATTTGTGTCCTAGAAATGATTCCTTGATCGAATGTTCCTTGATGATGTTGTTAACCAAAAATCTTTGAATTGAATTGCACAAAAATTTTTGACTAGTGATTCTTAGCAATTATTCCTTGATCGAATGTTAATTGATGTTGTTATTAACTAAAGATCTTTGATTTAAATGGCACGAAAATATTTGATTAGTTGTTTAATAGAATTATGCATTGATTGAGTGTTCCTTGATGATGTCAATAACTAAAGATCTTTGATTTGAATCGCACGAAAATATTTGAATAGTTGTTTGGTAGAATTATGCATTGATTGCGTGTTCCTGGATAATGTTATTAAGTAAAGATCTTTGATTTGAATGACACGAAAATATTTGAATAGTTTTTTACTAGAATTATGCATTGATTAAGCGTTCCTTGATGATGTTATGAAGGAAACATCTTTGATTTGAATGGGACAAAAACATTTGAATGCTTGTTTTATTTTAATTATTCCTTGATGAAGTGTTCTTTGATGATCTTATTACGTAAGGATCCTTGTTTTTAATCGCAGAAAGATATTTGAATAGTTGTTTTATAGAAGCTTTCATTAATCGAGTGTTCCTTGATGATGTTATTAACCAAAGATCTTTCATTGGAATGGCACAAAAATATTTCAATATTTGTGTCCTAGAAATGATTCCTTGATCGAATGTTCCTTGATGATGTTGTTAACTAAAAATCTTTGAATTGAATTGCACAAAAATTTTTGACTAGTGATTCTTAGGAATTATTCCGTCATCGAGTGTTCCTTGATGATGTTATTAAAAAAAGAATCTTTGATTTGAATTACAAAAAAGTATTTGAATAGGTCCCTATTATGAATTATTCCATAATCGAGTGTTCCACCATGATGTTATCCACGAAAAATGTTTGGTTTGGATCGTACAGAAATACTTGAATATTTGTTTAATAGAATTATTCATTTATCGAGTGCTCCTGCTTGTGATTATTAACTAAAAAGTCTTGGATTTGAATTGCACAAAAATACTTGAATAGGTGTTTGGTAGGAACCATTGCGTGATCGAGTGTTCCTTGATGATATTATTAAATAAAAATCTTTAATTCGAATTCCACGAAAATATTTGAATAATTGTTTAGTGGAAGTTTTCATTGATGACGGGCTCCTAGATGATGTTTGTAACTAAAAAATCTTGGACTTGAATTGCACACAAGTACTTGAATACTTGTGTGTTACGAACTATTCCATGATCGAGTGTTCTTTGATGATGTTATGAACTAAAGATGTTTGGTTGGGCTGGTACTGAGATACTTGAATATTTGTTTCCGAGAATCATTGATTGATGGAGTGCTCCTCGATGTTGTTATGAATGAAAAATCTTTGATTGGAATTGCACAAAAATACTTGAATAGGTGTTTTTTCGGAACTTTTCCGTGATCGAATGTTCCTTGATGATATTATGGAATAAAAATCTTTAATTCGAATTCCACGAAAATATTTGAATAGTTGTTTGCTAGGAATTA
>CAJNOP010002615.1:0-16594 GCA_905250075.1 Rotaria sp. Silwood1
TGTGGGTTGATTATCATGATATTGTTTTTTAAATAACTAGAATCGATATTTAACCAATTTCAGTTTATTTCTCACCGTAGGTGGCAAAACAAAATAATAATTAAAAAAAAGAGAAGGAGCAGTTTCTATTTGATCCTTTCAGAGTGATGCATAGAAATTACAAGGCTCATGTCTCATCCACACCCATTGATTTGTTGTTTCTCTTCCCTCTACTGTAATGTAAACTGCCTCGTGGGAAATTTTTTAGTCAGTGAACGATTAATCATTTAATTTTTCAGCTCACTTATTATTAGAAACTATCTCTATATTCTTTTCATTGATAATTATTTTCTCCTTGACAATTGTATATCAATTGTAACAGTTTAAACTGAAAAGGTGATGTGTTCTTTAGCTTAGAATGTCTTTTTTTTTTCAAATGTGCCTGTTATTAGCTACCACTTCTTAATGAAAGAATCATAATTCTTGGAAAGTAGAAAAGTCACCAATAAAGAAGCCATTAGTTGTCGTTAGAGCAGACAAAGGTTCTTCAAACTCGTTGCAGATGCATGGCACACACGAAACCGGTAAATAAATTAGTTTTTCGTTTTGTTACGAAAAGAACAAAATGCGTATGATAAATTCTTTCTCCTGCATCTCCTCTTGCTGCCTTTGAAAAATCAATCGTAACTTTTTTTGTTTCAATAGGTATTTTATTGGGAGAAAATATCGTCATTAACCATAGAAATGCCTCACCAAATCGTGGAAGATATTGGAAGTGTACGAAGACATGTTGCCGTTGGGTAGCAGTCATTTTACTTATTCTACTACTATTGGCTGCTGCAGGCGCGCACTTTGCTGAAAAATTAAATAAAAATATCGGTTCAAAATTCAATCATAGTAAGAATCTTGTTTTTTCCGTTAGTAATAAACACTTTTGTTAATTTATAGTACGACGAAGAGCTCACGAAGAGCAGAGTTTAATTTTGAGAAAAAAACACGATGAAAGTAAAAAAATGAGCAAATCTCGAGAATCACTCTTTTGGAAAAACGTGTTTCATTCTTTGAAAATGAGTTTTTGAGAAAATGGAACAAACATTGTATAAGCTTACATCGGATTTTGATGGCACTTACATCAAGAACACAAAATGACATTCTGAACCAGCGAAAAAATTTTCACTTCGATGCAACGTAATCTGACCCGTCTGAAAGTACAAAAAGTTCTATACCTGAGCAACATATGAAAAAAATGTTGGATCCAAAACCTCTTTAGTACAACCTTCCGGAAAAAAGTAAGGAGTACAGTCGATTCAGCTGCGAAATTCGGCCTCAAGGCATGTAGACAAGATTTTTTCTTGTACAATTTTACTGCGCATGACTATAATACGAAGTGACATTCAAAAGAGAAAGTCAAGTCGTATAGCAGGGCAACATGATATTTTGGGCATTTGTTTTTGACAAATCCCACAACTTTTCTGGCCTATGCTTCCCGAGTAAGATCTAAAAATCTATTTGTTGTTTACTGAAGCATCCATGATGAGTTAAAACATGCTACGTTTTAACGTTTTTCTCGAAGAATAAGAGGTGCCAAAGAATATGCATTGAATTTGCCACAAAATGAAGTATCAAAAAAGGCGCAAACTAACTTTTTTAGCATTGTTAAGCCAAAATTTATGATAACCAGGGCTGAATAAACCAAATCGACATAAGCGGTTGAAAAGCTTTTCATTTTGTGGCAAATTCAACGCATATTCTTAGGCATCTCTTATTTTTTGAGAAAACTTTAATCATCATGGACACTTCTGTAAGCAAAAGAATAGACTTTTAGATCTCGCTCGATAAGCATAGACTAGAAGAGTTATTCGTAGAAAATGTTAGCGGATGAGTGTGGAGTTTGAAAAATAAAGGTTTCCACGAAATACCATCTTACCCTGCTCTACAGACGTTACTTTCTGTTTTGAATGCTACTTCATATTATTGTCACGCATAGTCAAATTTTCCAAGAAAAAAAAATCTTGTCTATCATACCCTGATGCCGAATTTCGCGACTGAATCGATTGTGTTTCTTACTTTTGCCAGAAGTTTGCACTAAAGGGACGTTGGGTCCAACATTTTTTCGCATTCGGCTCGGGTATAAAACTTTTTCTACCTACAGACAGGCCAGGTCACGTCGTATCGAGCCGAGTTTTTTTTGGCTAAGCACGGAATTTGTACATTTGGTGTGAATGCCGTTAAAATCTGAGGTAGGCTTATACAGTGATGGTTCCACTTTCTCAAAACCTAACTCTTAAACGATCGACTCGGGCCAATTTTACAGCTTATCTCAATATGTTTATGGAAAATGTTGTTGAAAAACTCTTATGTTGTACAGTTCTCTAAAGTTAGGATTCAGTAAGAGCTCTAGTTTTCATCGAATTTATTATAGGGTGTGGGGTGCGGGTGGATGCGTGGGGGTGAGGGTAGGGGTGTGAGGATGTGAATGTGAGGGTGTGGGTGTGGGTGTGAGGTGTGAGGTGTGGATGTGGGCATTAATCACAGGAAGGTACCCACACCCATATCCACCCACAGCCACACCCCACAGCCACACCCAGACCTACACCAACCCACACCCCACAAAAGTTGAGACTAGCAGATTGAATTTGTCTTTTCAGCAAGAGATAGGTCGATCTGTTTTTCATTCGAATTACGCATTCTCAAACGAACAGAGGCGACATAGATAATGAACAAAGCAGACATGACTATTACATCATTAAAAAGATCCCAGCAGACAAGGATAAGATGGTGGCCTGCGAGCAAGGGGAATAAGCCGATTCCAGGCTTTCAGAATCACTTGGAATCGTTTGGAATCATATGGAATCACATGGAATTAGATGTGCTCCAATTCCATGTGATTTTTGAGTGATTCCAGTGATTCTGAGTAATTCTGGGCATGCACCCGTGCTAGTTCTGACCGGAAGACAGGATACCAGTCCGGCCGAGGACCCTGTCAGACTGGGTGCCACCCAGCTCTATTGGATATCCAGTACACTGGCCTAGAGTTGATTCGATAATCAATATTTATTTTTTGACCAAAAGTTTTCACGGCTGAGAAATTCGGATCTGCCATTAGTTTCTTAAAATTTGATACTCAATTTTTTCAGCAAGCAGAGGGTTTTTTAAGAAAATAACAATATTTTTAAAAGTTTCACCAAAGATAATTGGGGTTCGAGGAATCTGAATCTGTTATCAGCTTCTTAACATTTTGAACTTGATTTTTTCACCAAACAAAGGATTTTTTAAGACCCTTTTCGCCAGAATCATCGAAATTAAGATAAATTCATGGAGAAATAGCCCGCTATCTACTCTTTCATGTGCGACAAATATTTTTATTCGACACCTCCTTTTTTTCCAAAAATTTTGGAAGATTAGCATCATCCCCTATTCGAAAAACAAGCCATTTTTTTTTTACAAAAAACTGAAAATCATGTTTCGTTTTTCTCAGAACGTGGGCTCAACGACGTAACGCCAGCAGAACTCTATCATAGTAAAAGATAAAGTCAAATATTTTTTTTGTTTCCAAGCATGTCTAGGGCTAGCCCCTCCTTGTGATTCTTTATTTTGAAAAGTCTTTTTATTTTCATATAAGAAAACACCTCTATAAAAACAACACCATTTATTTAGGGTTTTTTGAGTCATTAAACTTGTCATCCCATTTCTTTGCTCAAAAAATGAGTATTGTATAAAAAAAGGACTACAGGAGGAGCTAGGCCTAGACAGAAACTTTCATATAAAAAAATTTAACTTTATAAAATGAAAGCCCACAGAGAAATCCTGGCGCTACGATAGAGCTACTTTTGACCCTTGTTTGGTGAATATCTCTGTCAAACGTCATGATATAGAGCTGAAAATTTTACCATAGCCATCGCTCACCAACCCCAACACATTCTGAAAGTTTCATGCAATTTGGATGTTTCTGAGCTAAGATCGATTTTTGAGAAGGATGCCTTAAGAAAATAACGATTTTTTATAAAGTTTGGCCAAAGGTTTCAAGAGTCGAGAAATCCGAATCTGCCATCAGATTCTTAAAATTTTGAGATTGACTTTTTTTTTACTAAAAAATTTCTTTTTAGCAAAGACAATGGTTTTTCTTTTAAAAAACATTTTTCTAATGAGAAGGTGATGTTTTTTGTTTTAAATAGTTTTTTCACTTAAAGAATATTTTCAAGAAAAAAAACGATTTTTTTGGTAAAAAAAAGTCAAACTCAAAATTTTAAGAAACTGATTACAGATGCAGATTCCGCGACCATGAAAATCTTTGATCAAACTTTATAAATAATCGTTTTTTTCGTAAGAATCCTTTGTTTGACTAAAAAAATCAAGTTCGAAATTTCAAGAAACTGACGGCAGATTCAGATTCCTCGAGCCCGAAGATCGTTACTCAAAAAAATAAATACTGTTTATTGAATTAACTCTAGGTCAATCTCCTTGGTATTCAGTCCTAAGGGATTGGTACATCCCTAAGTAATTCCAAGTAATTTCAGTGATTCTGAGCGATTCCACTGATTTCGAAGGCCTGAAAGCAGCTTTTCGATCTGGTTTCAGGGTCAGTGGAATCACACAGAATCGATGGAATCACATAGAATCAATAGAATTATATGGAATCATCCGTAATCATTTAGCATCAATGAAATCACGGATTCAGCTTTTTCCCCCTTGCTTGTGAGAGAATGTTTCATTTATCGGCATAATAATAGTGTCCAACAAAATAGAACAACCATCGAAAACGGAGGATCGTTGGTATAAGATGAAGATGAAAGAAATTGACGAACGCCGTCACCTATCAACTGGTGTACATGATTTGCAAAATGATACTCGTCAAAAAATATATGTGAAGCTGGATCAACACATTGGTGTAAAACTGTTCCATTTATTGTAATATTCAAACATGGATCAACCGTGTTTTTGAATAACTACGCGGGCCCATTAGCGATGATCCTTGAGATGAGCGAGTAGAGATCGAACAATTTTAGAGAAATCTTTGGATTATCATGTTGAAGTGTTGCGCAACCAATCGAAAGATTGGCATTAAGTTTAATTGTGAATGCAGTAAAATTGAGACTCTGATTCATAATATGAATAAATGGATACGATTGAAGAGGTGGTTGATTGAACATAAGGAGATGTAAGGCACCTATTCCGATCAAATCTTTGGCTGCATTCAATAGATTGGTCGCAATTATCGATGGACTGATGGTTTCATTGAAGTAATAATCATTGAGACCGGCCCATATTATATAGATAGTTTGATCAAAGTCAATTGTGTCTCTGCGAGTCTCATTTAAGTAAATTTCTATCTGTTGGCGAACGCCAGGCACGCGTTGCATATCCATGACTCCCCAACCTTGAATTACTTTATCATCGGTCGAAGAACCTTCATAGGCATAGTTTATCAGCTTAGAAACATCCAACCTCTCAACCCACGTTGGACCATTGGTAAGTCGACCTTGATAATATGGAGGAACGGGCGGCCATGAATAATTTGACAATTTGTATACATTGCCTGTATCTGTGTTTGAGTCACCAAAGCTCACCAGCGTAATGAAAGGAATTTGCTGGGTGTACATCTGATGCCTTTGAAGCACAAAAACTAGAAGAATCAAAGCGATGCATAAAGTAGAGTTGCACATATTTTTTTCATGTACACATGTGCATATACGACGTAGAAAATGAAACATCGTCGAAATCAACCTTGTTAATATCATTGCGTACAAAATGTAAAAAATGAAAATGTCGAGAGGAAAGCGTGAAAAACGAAAATGCCGAGAGCATCAAGTAGAATTCATCGGATGCCGATTCACAAATCCCTAGACTGTGAGGACGTGAAAAATATCAAATGTAAACTGAGACGAATTCAGTTTGATTCATCGCGCTTTCTTCTTTATTATAACACGCACAAGCAAGGTGAATTCATCTATCTGTTCTACACTTTTGATATCTGTTGTATGCTCTCTTCGTCTTGGTGCTCTTCTCATTCTTCTATTGTACAGTAGTGTCAAACTTGAAAGTTGAATTCAAGTATTTAACTATTCAAGTATTCAACTGTTCAACTATTCAGCTATTCAAGTATTTAACTATTCAGGTATTCAACTATTCAACTATTCAACTATTCAAGTAAGTAATGAGGTTGGAGAGCAGTAGAATGTAAACGAGAAATTATTGAGTATAAGACTGCTACAAAGAACATTGTTAGATTTTTAACAAAAATCAATTTATTCAAGCTTTCGACAGGTTACACCTATCATCGTCAGGAATAACAATAAAGAAAAAAAGAAAATAACTCTATTTTTATATACAATGTTTAATTAGGCTAATGGATAGATAAGATAATTCGCGAATTATATGTTCGGAGAACTGATGTTGCCCACAAAATAGCCTTGCGGCGTTGGGAGTTAACCGAAGACATTTAATTTAAACTTTACATCATTAAGTGATTGGCCATGTGATTGTTGAGTATATAAGCTTTCTTTAAAGATCCTACGAGTCCAATTATTTTCATAAGTTAATGTTTCAACCTGATTAAAATTAAATAGATGCTTTGTTCCTTAACGTGTTTGACTATCTTTGATGAGTCTGATATGTTTCTTATATCCTTCTAATATTCTTTCATTCTTGTAGATCTTTCTCGTCCGGTTTCCCCAATACAGTATTTTTCACAGTTAATACAAGGAATTTTATAAACTAATTTTTTCGTGTTCTTGGTTTTATCTTCACCTTTTTGAATAGGTAAGAGTGTGCTTTTTATTGGGAAGGTTTTCTTAAACGCTATGTTAATATTAAAGAGAGGCAAATATTTGTTGCAAATATGTTTAATTCTTTGTGCGAAGATAGCTGATTCTATTCCATAATATTTTAATATAAAAAATATGTTCTTTTTCAAGGTAGAATTTTGCTGTATATTTTTGAGTTTTGTTTAACATCTTTTTAACGATTACTTCCCCTTCCCGTATTCCTCTTCTAATTAAGTGATGCGGATAGGGTGTGGGTGTGGGTGTGATGATATTCACTTCAAAGAAACAAGGTCCACAACTTCATATCTATCTAATCACACCCTAAGGACTAGTCATTATGTCAGCGACCCGTTATCTGACGACACAAATAACTGTCAATAACTAAGTTGACTTTCTATTCGAATTAAAAAGCAACAGTTCATTTCTTGCAACGTTTATCTGATTGATAGAAAAATCAAAGAATCACTTGCATATCGAACATTATGCAGACAACTTTTGTTCATTTCAGATGGCAAGAGATTTTTTGACTTATAAATATTTATTTTGGTTCTCTTCTTCTTTTTTCTTCCAGACGAGTAAAATATTGTTTGAATGAAGTTTTTGAAAAAAAAACAAAATTATTTTGAGTATAGTCAAGGCATGCTTTTTTTACCACGATTTTTCTTATACAAGAGTCTATCGTCTTTTTCTTTTTCTGCTGTCAAATATAGCCAATTGACTAGTCAGTCTGCGAATACTATTTGGAACGAACAAAGAAGAGATGCAAGACATGACGAAAAATATTTTTATATGCTACTTATCCACTAATGAATCATTCAAAATGTGATTAACAATAGAGCTTGTGATTTTCTCAAGTCAATAAAAACCAACCGTTCGTACTGAAGAGAAACTATATAAAATGTTATTTAAAAAATCATTGTAAAACAATAGAAGAAATGCAACCATTCCTTTTTGTTGCTTGTAATCAGTTAGAATGTAGATGGGATGCTAAAAAGGAGAAAATATAATCGCATACCCTCAAGAGGCGAACTTCATAAGACAAATCTATAGAAAAATAACAGACAAACACCAAATAGTACAGTGCGTATCATTTGTCGTCAACATCAAGAATTCAGAATAAATTTTTTTATTATATCAATATCTTGTTTAAGTAAGATTAAAGAAATTAGCAAATTTCATCAAAAAGATAAAAATATTTCCAACAATATGAACATTTATTTCGCTTTTACATGCTATTGAAAAACAGCTGTTTCTAGTATAAATGTAATTTTCTGATTTCGAGTAGATGCAAAACTCATTGACGATAACTAAAATTAGGTAAAAGAAAAAATATTTTTTATAAAATGTAAATTCTAATAAATGCGTCAATCTCTCGTCGACATATTGGACACAACCGCAACGAATGACCACATGCGACACATGTTGACATGTGGCCACATGGTATACAAGCTAAATTTTTTTCTTCTGTTATACAAAGAACACAAAGATTCGATGATTGAGAATCATTTGATTGACTTTGATCATTGACATTAGTTATTTTTTTATTTTTTTGCGCGTCACGTTCATTACCACTGCTTGTCAATGATTGCGATGATATATTCACTTCGGCATCTGTATGATTTTCTATGGATTGAGCTTCTTTAGCTGTAGTTAATTTTTCTTCGCTCATTCCTATCGCTAGACAATAAGAACATAAAATGAGAAGCATATCTATAATAAACTCATCATTTTGTTCTCTTATTTGTTTCATTTTTATGCTCGGTATAACAATATTTTCTTTTTTACCATCAATATGTTTGATTTGTTTTCGAAGAATTAAACAAGCAATATATAAATCACAATCCGGTACAAAATCATCATCTGAATAAAAATAAGTAAAAAAAAGAAAAATATAAAGCAATAGTTTATTGATTAACACACGTTTTATTCGTAATTGATCTTCCCAACATTGTTTTATAATAGATAATTTAAAATTTTGATCTAATAAATTTTGTGAAATCGATAGGTCTAATCGTGCAGCGACCAGCTGGATAAAGTACATTCATCTGGTATTAATAATTTCCCACCATTTCGTGTTACATTAATATTTATCAGATCATTTGAGCCTGCTTCTTCTCTTAATTCTTTAGCTCTAACACGTTCTATCAAAACAAAAAAAATGAATAAATTTCTAGTAAAAATTAATGATTTTTATAAACTACTTTGTTGAATTCGTTTATATTTTTGAATTTTACGATATAATTCCTCACCACACAGTGGTTTAGCATATGCACAATACGGAAACCAACGAGCATGTTCAATCATTGGATTATCATGTGAATCCAAATTTTGTAATGATCCATTACAATAAAAGCAAGTAACAGTGGTTGCTGCACCTGTATAGAAAAATCCTGCTCAAACTAAATCATCTACTTGTGGTAAATTTTCATTTGGCCACATAGCAAACGATGCCTGATGTTTTAGTATTGTTGAATAAGTAGGATTACATGATGCTCTAAATACAATATCACTAGTTCGTATAGAACTGAGATGATTTGATGTTGATGAAGCAATATTTGTTGTTGAACTTTCGTTAACAATAATTATTGATGAAACTGTAGGATTCATCAATTTTGTTGTGACATATATACAATTAGGTGATAGTATTTTATGTACTTCACATGGATCATCAATGGATGATATCCATTGTTGACAAATAAGATTACAATAGATGCATATTACTCGATCACCAACATTGCAAGAAAAAGAAGTCAGCTTCAATCATTTGTGTACTTGATGGAACAGTACGATGTGACCAACGAGAAAAAGTACGTATTCGCACTTGTCGAAGTGAAGCGTCTTCCAGTATAGCATTTGATACTGATCCAAAGTCCATCGTTTTTATCTTTTGAAAAGTAGAAATATTTTCTTCTACAGCCGGTACAAATGCATTTTGAGTAGTATTTGTTGGTAACATGTTAGGCACCAGTACATTTAATGATGAAATCGGTATCATAGAACGTATGAATGGACAATTAGGTTGACTTTTTGAATGAATAGTAAATGGATTCATATCTAACGCATATAGCCGACAGGATGAATGCCTGGTCCCTTTATTAATTTAATTAGTGTTTGTATTCGATTAATAGTAGTGGCAAGATTTTGAGAGCCTTCTTTTTTCTTATAGAATGGTTTCACTGAATCGTCCATTGATTTGTATTTATTAGATGCATTACTCAAAGTACCGGTTGGAAATTCGGCTACGATCGACATTTTGCTTTATCTATTTAATAATGTGTAAAAGAGATGATATCTGTATTCATATAAGATTTTAAAATTTCTAGTAATTTTCGAAAATGTATTTTGCAAATTCAAGTTTGTTGTGCGAACAAAATTCTGTAAATCGAGATGTATAAAAAATTTTAATGAAATTTCTGGCTAATGTCGATGATTTGTATCCTTTTAGCATTAGAAACTTATGATAAGATTTAAATCTTCTAATTTGGAAATCTAAACATACGTGGTTAGGCTCATGCTCAACTAACTAACGGTTTTCTCGATTTGAACTCAATGATACATAGATTTAGAGACAATAATCAGAAAGAATTTTGTTATTTTCGCGTGTAGTTGTACTTGAACTTGCAAGTTTCTGATATTAATGTAAGCTCATTCCTAGAGAAATATCTCCATAATCTGAACTGTTTCATTTTGAAATAACACTTTACAACTTTTTCAAAAATTTTCACCGATTCATCGAAAAATTCTATTGGTTTACTTTGTCATGGAATGTCAATAAAACCCAGTCAAGATGATTAATAATAAAAGTAACATAATGCAATTACTAATTTTATTTTGAAATTTTCAAGTGCAGACGACAGAACGATAAAATAAATTGTGTAGTTGCATAGATATGTCGGAAAAAAAGATAAACATTACATGATCATTGCGCCATCTGATGCACTAGACGAAAATAGTACGATACAAAGTAAAATCTAAATTGTTAATTATTAAAATTGACTCAAGAAATGATAAAAATGATTTGACCAGTGTAATTAACTCTTTCACTTATGAAATGTCATATATTTTGTTTATTTGAAATGAATCAAAGCTCATCTGTATTGATGCAATCGAAAAACGTGTAGAGTTGGTAGTAATGAAAATTCATTCAAAGATAATTGTTTCATCTCTTTGAATCAACATATTTGTGCGTACAATCAAAAATATAACATAATTTTCTGTCACAAATATTTCATAGTATTTTATTACAAATAATTTTGTGTACACTATTTTCAATGAGTTCGAGTCATATGTTGGTTTTAAAAATATCTTTTTGTTTAATTCAAAGATCTATCTTACTATCCTTAATTAGTAAAGAGATCACCAACAATTTTTTTTGTGTTAAATTATAAACATATAATAACATAATTGATCAATTAGATTTTACAACTGACACAGATTAAAATTATTATTCTAACAAGTTCTTCAGAGTCTTTTTCTGCAGTGAAAACATTCTGGAGTCCTCTGAATTCAAATGCCATTTTCGTTTACATAGGTTTCGTTGAGTTGGACTCATCAAAAGTTGTAAATTAAAAGATACATTATGACATGAGTGTGAGTGTGGGTGTGAATTATCTCGTTAGTTGAACTCAAACCTACAGTCACACTCTCAGCCATACATCCTTACAATGCCGATATAACTGCTAGTGAAGTAGATAAACACTTCTATACACATATATGTTCTAGATTACAGCCTTGATTCATTGAACAATTAAAAACAAATTTGCTCATGAATTAATAAACTAACATCATGATTGAAATGACTTATATTTTGCTTTGTCACTGCTCAATAGTCGTATCTAAATTCATTATAATTAATAATAAGAATAATTTTCTTCCTTGTCTTTTGATGGAACTAAAATATAAAGTATTAACTCCTATTTCAAAATTGTTCTCGTATTTCATATAATATTCAAACTCTTTCGTTTCAAATTTGTTTCTCTACGTAACGTTATTAAAACTATATCCAATTTTCATTCCAGAAAATCTATCTAAAATATAATATTCATAATTGATAAAGCTTCTAATTGATGAATCGATTTTTCGATCTAGATTCTTTATATTCAGTGATGATAAGCTATTTTAAAACAATCTCATAGAAATATGCTAAATATAACAAGAATTATTTACCCATAACTTAATGGTATACCATCTATTTTGTGGATCTCACATATACTTTCGAAGAAAATAGTGAGCGTAAGATTTAAGTTCAAATTATTGCGGCTTCCATCTTCTCATTATAGATCTTAATAATCAGAATTATATCATACCCTGGTTTGCCATTTAACTCGACGCTTATAATAATAATTTTAAATTAACAAAAAAACAAATAATTGCAAAAAGAATTAAAAAAATCTTGATTTTAAACTTTCTGTTTTTCTTATATTATTATAATGAACCTGAAGGAAATATGCGAGTTCCACACTTCAGTCTCAAAGTGGCTGCGCTAACAAATGTTTCCTTTTAAATAGATCAAGATGTCATAATTACAGAATCGAGTATACGATATTCTATCAAATCTATTTACCAGAACCTTAACAATATTCAAGTAGAAATTTGAAAACATTTCTTCAATGTTTACTATGAAAGAATCAGGATCTATTTGAACTTGACAAGAATATTAACATTTATTAAAATATTAAAATAATTCAAAAAGTAAATAAATGTTGGAAGCTAGTGCTTTTAGATAGAGTTTGTATAGAGTTATAAACCCACGAAACTATATTCTTTATCAGAAATTCCCGTAAATTATAAGGTCACCTGAAACTTAATGCATATTTTCATTGTGTAAAAGACGTTTTTAGACATAATAACATTGAATCAGTACATTAGATAAAGTTGATATCTACAATCAAAATCTTGAATTATCTGTTAGAAAAAGCATTGCCTTTCTCGAATGGTTCTACACTGTGATATATGAGAAATGAAATGAACAACAAAAATTGTTTTATTTACTAAGATTAATATGCTTCTCCTCTATTGCTTAAGTACGATCAATGAAATGAAAAAGGAATGTCATGGGTATGATTATAGGTAGCATTTTAACTTGTCAATTTCTCCTTTGAAAAAAAAAATGTAATAAAAGAAAAGCTCTGTGACAAAAGCTTTGATATATTTTTTTAATCTAATTAGTAGTTGACTTTTTTTAACTTCTTCTTTTCTTTATTATCTCCCGCTCTTTACTTTTCTTTCTTTTCAAACTATTTTTGATTTTCTTTTATTCTACATTTTGCCTATGCAAATCATATCTACTTGGCTTGAGTGAAAGTTAGTCGTATACTATTCATAAAAATGCATTTTCGTGTTATATTAACTACTTTTAAACATAGCTTACTGTCATACAAAAACGTGAAAATAGTTGAACAGGGAGAAAAATAGGTTGACATAAACCTGCAAGAATGAGAAAAGAAAACGAATCGCAAGCCATTTGAATTTTTATTACTATAATGAATTTTCCATCTTGTTGCCAGTAGATAATTTTAAGATCATCATTATCTAAGTAATTATATGAAAGATTTAAACTTTTCTTTCTTTTCTAAAACTAGAGAAAACATGAAAATGTGACCATTTTCAGTCATATATGAAGATCTCTTTGAGAGTTTTATCTGTTTCTGAGTTATTCATATTTTTTAACGTCATTTAGAATTTGAACCCTTAGTCGTCAGACATTAAATTGAACTATGTTTTGTTAGGTTGAATTCAGTTTTTGAAAATCATTTCGTATTCAGTTTGTTTTTCGTTTTTTTGTTAATTGCTTCTTCACTATTATAACGTAGTCTTCACACTTCTTTGCTTGTCTTTACATTAGAATTGTGACGATTTAACACTCGCGCTTTCTCCTTGATAAAGAAGGACCATTCTCTCTCTTATTATTATCTTACATCCACCCTCAGCTACATCCCATCTTCAGAGTATAAATACTTCGCATAGAGCGCACTTATATAGTGGATGATGAGAAGACAAGAGGATGAGTGCATTAAAGAACAATATGAAGACGATAGAAAAGCAAGACAAAAAGAAAACCGGACATAGATGATGTCAATATCGATTCAGTATAAACAAGCAGAAGAAATTTAAAGAGCATTCTCTGATAGTTTACAACACATCAGTAAAGTCTTTTCTATCTTCGCATCTCAACACTCATATCCTACACTCAAACTATTCTCTGCTCACTCTTATATTTCCACCAGATTTTACTTATAGATTCTTAGTATTATTTCATCTCTGTAAGAAAATTCTTTTTACCGAGATGGTCTCCTTTGATGACTTGCCATCCTATGCATTGAAAATCAATCTCTTCGTTAGTTAGGAAGTAAGCTACTCGGTAAAACTGACGCCTTGATCATTTTTGTGCCCGAAACTTTTTGATATATTTCAAATTTCGTATTCACCTGTATTTTTTGATTCATCTTCTCCTTCAACTATGTCTATAAATACACTGCTATTATCTTTCATTATGTTCTTCCTCTCAGTGCTGTGCATCGGCCATCTGATTTGATGTAAAAGTGTCGTTCAATAGTGTTATATTAAAGAATCCTATATGGAATCGTCAATAAGTGTAATACTACTTGATTGAAGAAAACTGATTTATACTGTAACTGTAGTCTTGCATTGCTTGTCGACAATGTTCATCATTGATGTTCATCCATCTTGATGAATAATGAAATTTCATTGATGTCATATTTCATCCGTGATATTCCATTCTTGGAGAATAATTCTTAGACATTATCGCTGATGATTTTTCTTTATCGATCGTTTTGTTATAAACTCTGAAAAATAGAAAACACAATTCGAAAGCATAAACTGTAGTTTGTATCAATTGAATCACGAAAGTGCTACCTTGGGATATGAGATTATTTAATTTTAGCAAAGTAGGGCATATAAAAATATGAATAAAGAACATAGTAAAAAGTTTCGCTTATTCCACAAAGTTGAGTTAATTAGTACGTATACATTGTCCAAAAAAAAAGACTGACTGCAACTATTTTTAGGCGTATATAGCTTTCAGAACAAATAATTGTCTCGCAATATTTACAAAATTCTAACTTCAAACAGACAGGAATGAATTCATCAGCAGTAGCATTGGCTAATCAACTTAATCTAATTCAAACATATATAACTCGTTACTTGATGATACCAATCTATATTTTTGGTAACTTTGGTAATTGCATTAATATTATCTTATTCTCTCAGCGTCATCTTCGACTAAATAAGGTTTGTTCTTGGTATTTTATTTGTTTATCACTAGCCAATTTGTTGCATATTGATATGGGTGGTCTAACTCGAACTTTGCCTTATTTAACCAATTTTAATTTGGAAACAACGTCGCTTATATTTTGCAAATGTCGTGTTTATTTCGTTCATTTTTCATTGATTCTTGGACGTTATTTCATCTGTCTTATTTCCATCGATCGATGGATGGTAACATCATCGAATCAATCGATTCGACGAATGAGTTCTCCAAAATTTGCTCGATACATTACTACAGCTGGACTATGCTTCTGTCTTATTTTCAGTATACATGCTCCGATTGGATTTAAAATCAAGAATAATCGATGTTATGCTTATCTGAATACTAGCTATGAAACGTTCTTTGGTATTTACAATGTAATAGCTGTTGGAATACCAATTATCGTGATGATATTATTTAGCACGCTTATCATGGTCAACATTCATCAAAGGCGGAATCGTACTTATCCAAGCAATTCACTAATGACAGGCTCTCACGAAGCAACCATAGTATCTACTACACACAACAACATGCAATTAATTCGTTTAGTTCTAATACAAAGTCTCACTTTTTTGGTGTTAAATACTAGTGTTGCAGCTTATACTGTTTATGACTTTGCAACAATTTCAGCAACAAAAAGTTCTGATCGACAAATCATTGAGGCATTTGTTTTTGCAGTTTTGATTCATCCTAATTATGTATTTTGTTCGGTAGGATAATAGTAGAATAAATGAAGATGAATAATTTTCTTTGGTAAACTTTAATTTTAGATCACATTTCTCACATATACATTGGCATCGTCTATGTTTCGCAAAGAGTTTATTTCAATAGGTCGTCGACTTTGCAATACTGTGTTACGACAATGTGGGCAATAGCTCTGTAATGATGAGTATACTAGGCTGAAAGTGTAATAATTACCTAATGATTTCATTTTCATACTTCGATCGTATGATTTATGTCTTTTTCTTTTTTTTTCTCAATCATCCTTCAAAAACTAAGCAGTTTACATATTTGTTCTGGTGTTGTTACGTTTATCACTTTTTGTTGTTGCTGAATTGTTTTTCTTTTGCTTGAGTGAATTGTGCCTTAGTAGATTCCTTCTTAATGCAAAAAGGGATATTTGTATGTGTATCATTCTTTTTCTTTCTTGTTCTTGTATGTAAGTAGATGTTCTCCTCTTTTCCCTCTCGTTTAGTTGATGCTTTTTGTCTTTCTTTGTTGACCTACATATTGGTGAAAGAAGAGAAAGAGGTTTTCTCTCTTTCATTTTGCTCAATTATTTATATTAAACAAGGACAAAGAAGTTACTTAGGTTTTTTCTGTGTACTTTCTTTTTATCCATCTCCTATATATGTATCGATTGCAGTGTGAAATTCAACAGTTGTTCTTGATATATTAGAGCGTGAGCATTGATGTCGATGTAGGCGAAAAGCTGAGTCACACTCACACCCTAATGCTGAATATGTGCAAAGTATTAATAACAATTTTATTCTTTTGGCTGTTCAAAATATGTATCTTTTTATTTGTACAATGATAGCAAAAACAACTTTAGAAACAGCAAACTAAAGTAAAAAAAAATAAATTG
>CAJNOP010002616.1:0-16591 GCA_905250075.1 Rotaria sp. Silwood1
TAGAATTGGTCATCTATGATTCAAATCAATGAAAAGCAATCATATTTTTTGATTTTCGATTTCATTATCGATCTTTTTCACTACCCATAGCAATCTTAGTTAGTTAATGTAATGCTTCGAATATATATATGAGGGTACATAACTGCAAATAAGCATACATACACGTATATAAACTTATTTTATTTCATCCTTAAGCTCCTCCTTTAAGTTAAGGGAATGCAGTACAGTACTTAAAAGTTCTCGGACCAAGCTAACCACTTCCTATTCTGTTTTCAGCGATTTTGAGAGATGTTAAAAGATTTTGAGAGATTTTGGACGCCAAAATCTGCTTTTTCCACCTTAGATAGAGTTCATTATTTTATTGCTCAAATCCATGTCTGAAGTTTATAAAAATTCGTCCAGGATTAAGCTTGTTAATACAGTTTCTGATAGTCACGCAGAGATTCTACATTGACGATTACGAATAAAATTCTCAGATTTCTATGTTTTTCTATTTAGCGCAGTTGAACGACATGATTTTCCATGAACAAACAAAGTATAATGAAACAATTCAAAATTTGACCAAGCAATTGAGACAAATACAACGCGAGAAAAGTAAGATAAACATTAGATGACTTCAAATCATTGCATGAGAATCACAAATTACCGTATATAATCGAAAATCTCAGATGTTTCTCAGCATGTTCTTAGTCCCTATTCTGGACCCTTTTCAGGCACACAACTCAGTTTTCACATTGTTGTGAGTTTTTTCAAAAATAACGGGACGCGTTTGCTGGTCAAATTGACAGAAGTGGCTTGAACAGTTGACAGCCAGAAGAAATTCCAAGAATCAAATGATGCACCAACGAGCGCAAATTTATTTTATTGCTTCGACTAAGTGATTATACTTACAAGGTGACAAGACAATTGACTGGAATAGTCTTTCTTCTCTTGAAACATAATGGGATGTGTTTCGTTTAGCATTTTAAGAGAACTGAGAGAGACGAATGTAAATTTGAAGCCAAAAGCTTCTACTCTTTTCGTTTTGTGATAAGTAAAACATTGAAAAAGTCACACGCGAATGTATGTGAGATCACGTTTTGTGAGAAAGTACACGTCTCATGAAATGCCTCTTCTGTTTTATACTATTCATAGAGAAAAATATACGGTGAAACATCTGAAGTGAAAATTCGACAACTAGCTCTAACTAACCGTACGTTAAAATTGCTACGAATTAGTAACCAAAAATTATCTACTCTCCAAAGAAAAGATTCTCAGAATGCCATCAAACCAGTTACACAATATAATAGTAGTGGAATATGCAACGCTTCCTAATAATGCATTAAGTACTGGGTGTCGATGAGAGTGTGCAATGTGTGGATGTTAGTATTACTACTCTCTCAGACACAAACCTACAGCTGTTCCTCCAGGAAGTCTTTTGATAGGGAGAGTTTTTATTATAGGAGCCGTAGTTAATATGATAACCCTTTGAAAGAAGACGAACGACACGTAAATTAAGACAGAAAACTATCAGTTTTAATTGTCTCTAATGGAATTTTTAAAAGGAATCCTTTTTTCTTCGGTTGGAATTAAAGTTAAAAAACAACGAGCCAAATTAATCTGTAAGTGATATACTGTCGAAAGTGTGAAATATTGATCCAGTTAGCGTTGCTGATCGTTGTTTTATTTCGAAATCCATTGCCTTTATTTTTCATTTTTTTACCATTATATTTAACGTAATTTTTTGATCAAATCATCAAAAACTTTGGAGAGAATTTCAAATGCAATCTTTCAATTAAAAGAAAAAGACGTTTCCATCAATTGAAAAATAGAATAGTCACATTAAAAACACGTATCACGAAATTCTTTATGTCTCACTCGTTAATGCTTTGTTTTTCATCTAGTAATAAATAGAATAGAAGAATGTGGATGTGGCTGTAGGCGTGGGTTAGTGTGTGGGTGCAAGGACTAGACGCACACACTAACCTACACGCTAATCCACGCCTTCAATCACACCAACACCCCACATATAAGCAAACTAACTAAAAATAATTAAAAGATTTGAGTTTTATCTCTTACTGTAATACAATAAGAGATTTAAACATGAGCTCTTCAGTAATGAGTAAAAAGTTTTTGATTTCATTGATTATTTATACGCACTATCTGATTCTTTTACCAGAGTGGCAAGTCGAGTTTTTAATAGTCATCAAAGCAAGTAGGATATTCTTAAACACATGCGACTAAGTTTTTTTTGTTTTATATGCACGATTAGATATTTAGTTCTATTATCTCTTTGCTTAATTTGTTCATGTATAATTTTAGTCTACTGTTAATATAAAGATGCTTTCTTATCTTTTCTTGTTTTATTCTTATCACATTAAGAATTTATTGCTGAGTGCAAATGATAAAGAGTACTAATTGAATAAAACCGATTGAATTATAGAAGGGTATGTTCGTCCTTAGTCTGTTAATGGTAAAGATAGTTTTATATTTATTATAATGATAATGGTGATGATGATGGAAAGAAATTTTTGTGTTTCTTTCTGCATTCGGTGTTTTTGCTTAGAGACAGACGAATAAATAGATTATGCATCAAAGATGAGGCAGTCATTGTGATTTGCTAATTTCTTTTTCTTTTGTTTTAGCAATGAGTCGTAAAAAAAATTTCACAACATATTCAAGGTAGAATTTGTTTAAACCTTTGGCTCTCGGCGACACATATATGCGTCTGAGTCTATTTATCGAATAAAGGCGTCAGTAGCATATGTTTTAACCGTTTAGAAAAGTTTTTATCATTTGCTAGGGGTGTCATACGAATATATTTCTTCATTGTTTCCTTCTACCTTGATATCATGAGAAGTTTTGACAAAGTTGGAAGCACAAAGACCAACTATTAGTCGAAGACCATCGACAAAACTTTCTCCTCTGTGTGTAACTGCTCGACATTCTCCTTCGCTCACTTCACAAACATTGCAACTAAGATAGTCTCGACGAATATGCGTGGTTTGCTGATGCCATAGTCTTTGACGCGATACAAGATATATGTGTCTCAAATGCAACGTATCTTTATGTATTGGTGATTGCTTCAAAAATTATCATACAAAGGTAAACTATTAGTGTCTTTTTTAACAGAGAAATGTAATTTCTTTGTTAAAAAGTTAAAAACCATATTTAAACATTACTTTTAAAAGCTTTGATTTTCTCAAAAAAAGCCGGGAGCTAAAGGGTTAAAGAGAAGTCAATAAAAACAAAACTTTTATGTTAAAGACATTAAAATTAAAAAAAAACAACATGTTTTTATAAGTTACTTATTTTTGCTTTTTGTTTCATCTTAGTTAACGGTATGCTCTGAGGTGACATGAGTTCTGATCTGTTTGGAATAATACAATTCATTCAACTGTTTTATGTTAGTAAAAAAAGTTTATTTTAATAACCCAATCGTTATTCACACGTTGAAATGTAGCTAGATGGTAGATCGTTCATGTTTCTAAGTATTGTTGAGAACAAAATAGAATTTGCATCTTTTTTAGTGCTTTGTTCACATCAGCAGAGATGAAGAGAAAGCAAGACAGCTATAAATCAGAAGTTTCGAAACTATTTCGACTAAACAAAGTAGAACAGACATACAAAAAAAGATATATTTATATGTTCTATCCAAATTGTTGTTCAAAAATGTATTGTACTCAACTGATATCTTTATTAAGATGGGTAGATTATTAGTAAAAACATGAAAAATAAATTTTACCAAGTTCATTTCTCATTATATTTTTATCTTAACAACGTAAAACAATAAGACTTTATAAGAAGACAAAATAATGAAAACACATCAGAGTGATTTTCTTATGAAAACCAAAAGAAGAAACTAATGTCGGCGCCAGAATGAAAGAGGTGTGGATATAAATTGAATAACTCAACAACGGCAAGAGCTACTGAGCTTCGGTTTTCACCAATCGAAAGAAGAGGAGTAAGCACGTCTTTTTCTCTGATAATGTGTAAGACGAAATCCTTTTAAAGCTAAACATACTCGAAAAACCTAAAAAAGAATCCATGAAATGACCTGGCAGCTGCATGAAATTTTAATTTTGACCTTTTATTTAGATAGAGGGACTTCAGATCTATAGTTCAAGACACAATGCGCTTTCTTACTTTTTCTTACATTTCCATCGAAATCTCAAGCTACTAGGATAAACAGTGGGAAAATTGCGAAAAAATCAGCAAAATGCCCTATTATTTGCGCATGTAAGTGCATGATCCCATTTGCTCAGCGTTTGAATATAATAAGACAACCATTTGTATTGTATTTTGAGCTATAGATCTGAAGTCTCTCTATCTAAATCAAAGGTCAAAATTAAAATTTCATCTAGCTGCCAGGTCATTTCATGGGTTCTTTTTTCAGGTTTTTCGAATATGTTTCGTTTTAAAAGGATTTCGTCTTATACATTATCAGAAGAAAAGACGTGCCCACTCCTCTTCTTTCGATTGGTGAGAACCGCAGTTCGGTAGCTCTTGCCGTTGTTGAGTTATTAAATTTATATCCACCCCTCTTTCATTCTGACGCCGACATTAGTTGAAAATACAGTGAGAATATAGTCCGTTTTGGATCATACTTTAGACATAACAATTCTATCTATTTTCTATATCCGTTCAACTTTTGCATATTCGACACACTAGAAAGGAAAAAAACTCAAAATGTTTCGCATGTATCAAATAATCTTTTATATAGTGAACGTGCAATAGTTGGATGAACTACTTCAATGTACAATAATTTTATAATATATCTATACATGCTAGTAAGCGTTCGATATTTTTTCTTTTGAAGTGAACATATCTCTTGCAGGAAAAATCGTGTATTCCCGTGATCTGCGTTAATTTAAATATAATTTAGATCGATTTCTAATTATGTCAACCTTGTTACTATTTGGTAACAACATTGAGTTTTTATGGGATATGCGCCTGGAAATAGGTGCAACTGTAGAGTAGGATCATTCATACCCATATACACACAAATTTCCAGTAAGAGAGTCGGGATCTATACAACGGCAACGATGACAATTTCTTTTCTTTTTTGTTCATTGTAGTGCTTTCTAACCTTTCAGCCAAAGCCCAATGGGCACTTATTAGAATTAACTTTTGTGTACCAAGCAGCAATGAGAAAATCGACTATGTCCCGCGTCAAGTTTGATGAGAGTGAGCATCAACTCTGGAGTTAGAGTTGTCCATCTACGGTATCATGGATTTCAAAATCCTTATCCGTGATACCCTCGTGACAATATTTAAACCATGTTAGCTCAATGAAGAATTCTCGACATACAAGCTACATAAGGATAACAGCAAGATTCTGATAGAATATTCTCATAATTTAAAAATTTTAGGGCTTGGCAGAAATATATAATTTAGTTGCTAAGATTTCTTTTTGAAATCTTAATAATACAGTTCGGATCTAATTTTTATTACAACTTAATAATAGCTTTCTAAAACATCTTCTAGCGATCTTATTGCTACCTACCCTTGATAAATGAGGCATAAAATCCACAAATCTTTATGTTTTCTTATGGAGAGCTCCGATAGGATTAACATTCGCCTTCTCAGCATCTCAAAACAAGAACACATCAGATACCATATACTCGCATGAAATTCTGTCAATTTTACTTATTTCGCACCATCAGATCTTCAAAACGATCTAGATAAGATTTTATCAAGTTCATTCTTTGAATAACTTGACACAAGTTGGCAAAAACCTAACAAAACTATTACCTGTATCCTCTATACCAATGATTATGAATTTTGCCCTACGATGAGAAAAGCATCCGCAAAGGGTGCATACAGAATTCGTAATTAGCATCTCTCTGGATTCTTTTCAGTTTAGGAGTCTGACAGAATTCATTATATGATTATTTACATCTTCTGAAGATTTAGGCTTTCCAGTACTCTTTCTCAGGAAACCTTCTTACAGCATTCTCGAGATGTATTTTTCATCCATTGTCAATACTCTACTTTTTAGCACCTAAAAGATCGTAGCAACAAGTGGAAGTGACAAAGATGTAAGAATCATTACGAAATCCTTTTTTTAAATAAGGATACTAGGAAAAAGCTTCTGAATTTTTATCTGCGGGCAAAATATTCTCGAAAGTCTTACCAAATTACCCTTGAAGACAAATTCCTGCAAGAGAAGAGGATCTCTTCGACAACAATGATGATGATTCTTTTATGTTTTTGTTCATTGTAGGGGTTCTCGATATTCCAGCCAATGCCCAATGGACACAGAATGGGGTGACTATTGCTGGAGACCGTGGAGCGGGCAATGCCAAGAACCAACTCAGCTATCCTTTTGGTCTCTTCGTTGATAATGATCAAACGATAGTCATCGCGGACTATTGGAATCATCGTATTATGCAATGGACGATGGGTGATATGAATGGACAAGTGGTAGCTGGTGGCAATGGTCAAGGAAATCGACTGGATCAATTGGATCGCCCAACTGATGTGATAATTGACAAAGAAACGGATAGTCTCATTATTTGTGATCAATGGAATCTACGAGTCATACAATGGTCTCGTCGTAGTGGCACAACTCACGGAGAAATCCTCATCGACAACATCAGTTGTTTTGGATTAGCCATGGATGATCAGAGATATCTCTACATCTCTGACAGCGGAAATCATGAAGTAAAACGATATCAAATAGCAGACAAGATTGGTACTATCGTGGCTGGTGGCCATGGCGAAGGTGCTGCTCTCAAGCAATTCAACTGGCCAAGATATCTCTTTGTTGATAGACAACAAGCTGTCTACGTATCAGACTATTACAATCATCGTTTGATGAAATGGAATAAAGGTGCAAAAGAAGGAATTGTCGTCGCAGGTGGTCAAGGCGAAGGGAATACTCTGGCACAGTTGTCGCATCCTAACGGACTGTTCGTCGACACGTGCGGGACTATCTACGTGGCAGATGAGGGGAATCATCGAGTGATGCGTTGGCCTAAAGAAGCGAAACAAGGCAGTGTCATTGTCGGTGGAAATGGTAAAGGAGAAGGAGCTAATCAGTTCCATGGTCCCAATGGTTTATCTTTGGATCGACATGGCAATCTCTATGTGGTAGACTTTGGCAACTTTCGTGTTCAACATTTTTCTATCCAATAGACTTAAAACGATTGCTAATATTTTTCTTTTCTTCTTTCAAATAAATCACATTGACTTGATGAAAGCAATGGCTATTCTATTCTCGTGCGCGACCAGGAAGAATGTGGATGCTCGTAAATAGAAATTCTGCACAACACCTCGTAGCCACAGCCACACCCTTAAATAAATCGCCAAAGAAATATTCTAAGGATTATTAGACTGATTCATAGGTAAAATTTTAGATCGAAATGAATTTTTGTTTTGTTGGGTGATCACTCAACATTTGACGAAAATTTTTTAAAACGTTCATAATTCAGCGGCAAAGGCACATGATGATGAATCTTTTTAGGATTTTTCTAATCTCAATGATACATATTCGTGGTTCCAACATGAATTCAAGGGATGGATAACCATTCGAGCAGTTCGCTCGTTAGCTAACTGATGCAAACTTGCGACAATTTATAAAAAAACAAGACTATCAGACTTCACTTTATACGATCATATAAGGTTGGAAAAGAACTTTAATGAACAGCAACATAAGTAGTTTTCGATCAAAACCAAAATGCAATTTTATTCATGAGATTTATCGCGAAAACTATTGTCGATCTCTATATTAGTATGAATTACCCATCATAATAGGTTCCTACTCAGAAGTTCTTTCATTGGTTTTCTATAGATTCTTGAACACGGATAAAAACGTGTGGGTGTAGCTTCATGTGAGTGTGTGGGTGTGGGTGTGGGTGTGGGCGTGTGGGTGTGGGCGTGTGGGTGTGGGCGTGTGGGTGTGGGTGTGGTGTTCTCTTCGCCCACATCCATCGCCACCTACACCCATATCCCACTCACACCACACTCACACCCATGCCCACACCCACACCCACGCCCACAGTCACGCCACACACCCACACCCACCGACATCCACACCCTTGGAGAAAAATTGCTTTTCATCAAAAAATTAACCTTTATTAAAAGACAGTAGAAGTTTAAATAGCAAATACATAAGCAAAACTTTTTTTATTATATAAAAATTCGATGCACTTCAGTGTGCCGATTTTGAATATATATCTTTTTTCTATCGATTAAATTTTTTTTAAATAAGAGACAATAGGTAGAAGAAGATTCCGGCGACGTTTTGAGGTTGAATATAGCGAGCTTGGCCATGTTATGGAACTGGTTGTTTCGATGAAGCTGTAAGAAGGGTTTCACTGAAAGAAAACAAGTACTCTCTTTAATTGTTTTATTTCTTCCAGCTATTATATTACCAGTAAATGTCTTAGATCTCTTTGAGGATTCAAAAGAGTTCATTTAGAAAGGAAAATATAATTTTATTGAATGTATGAGAAATTATAAATTAGTGTCTATTGGTGATATTTAATAAGAATGATTGTTTAAAAACTTCATATACATATTTCGAGAATATATTAAGTTAAGTTCTAAGAATATTATTTCAATGAAAGATTTGAATTAATTGTTACTTGTTAAATATTTTGTGAACTAGTTCAAAAGAAATCTATCGTAAGCAAACAAAAAGTGGACTAAAAATTAGTAGAATAAAGTCAGAACTGTGTACTTTTTTGGAAAAAAAGATCATTTAAAGAAGTTAAATTATTTTTGACTTGTATAGACATTTGGAAATTTCTAAATATATTTGTTCTAGTGATTCATATTCCGAAAAATAATCTCTACTTTGTAATTAAATTTTCTAATTATCTATGTTTTCCACATCAATACCACCATTTGAATTGAAATTAACATCAGCAGATAATTTCAAATGAGTTGCATTTGAGCTCCAAGATTGACTCAGCGACTACTGTTTCTTTTAATACATCGTACAAATAAATTCTTCGATGAAGTTCTAATTTCTGCTACCACCTACCTGTCTTTCAGAAAGTATTTATGATTGCTCTAAAGTAATGAAAAATCATTTTTAATGACTGGCCAACAGATTTTTCTTTCCGAACGTACCAAGTATTATCAGACTCAGTCTGTTTTTACGGCGGACACTGCTTCACAAAATAGAGAATTCAAATAGTGTATTTTGTACGGTAACGTTTGATGTACCAACTGATACATAAATAAATATTCTAACTGCTTAATTTGGAATTGAAATAATAACAATGTAAAATATTTTGGTCTAAATTAATTTTTAAAAATTTTTCAAAGATTATTTCTCTACTGTCAAACAAAAGCTCAGATAACATTTTAAAGTCGATTATTGAATGGGAGTACCAATTTAAAGTTTTCGACTCTTCTGAAATGCTTTCTAGGGAAGCCAAAGATGAAAAAAACGCTATGTCTAAAAACTTTCCGATCATTAGTTAATAGTACTATGACCAACACTTTTGAAAAGTTTTTTATGTTTTTGTTCTCAATATTCTACCTTGTTTAAAGTCGCTATAACAGAAAGAAAAAGGTCAATGATACCAGAACACGTTTAGTCATTCTCCAAGAGAAAGAGTGTTATTAGCTAGTGCAGTTTGTGTTTAGTAGAAATGTGTTGTTGAATCGGCACAAGTTTTCTTTCTTGATATTGATAGGCTTCTCAACTACAACAAATTTTATTATCGAAAGATTGCCATTCGTCGAAGAAATTGAATTAAATTATTTAATAATCCTTTCTGTATTGTTAGTATACCAAGGTATTGTGAAATCAAATAATATTCATTCAATAATAAATCTCAATATTTATCTTTATAACCGAATCATAAAACTGATTATGTATTTAATTTTTTATAAAATGGAACTTATATTTCTTTTATTTGTGAAAATAAAAATATTTTATTTTAAAAAATCTTTAGATCTATGTTTGAATGTGGTCAATAACCTTCAGTTATATTTCGATACCGTGTTATTACCGTTTTCAGTTAAAAAAATTTCTATCAGAAGGCAACAATCGAACAAAAAAAAGAAATTCATTCGATCGCATTTTTGGCTTATACATTAGGCATCAAAAAAGTGCTTAAAGAACACAGTGCAAATGAATGCATTCTTTTTGTTTATCAAATCTAGAATATTAGATCAAGATCAGCAAATTTTCATTATTCGATCAAGTTTATATCTATAACAAAATCTCTATTATCACAACTCAAGATCCATTGAACAATCTTATAGTTTTCTGTTCTTAAAAGCTGAATATATTTGCTAACGTTTGGTTATGATTAAGATTTTAGCAAACTAGTTCTTTGATTTTCATGATATCAAACTAGTTTCCACTGTTAGAAATCGCGCTCTTTCTGGTAGTGCGCGCAAAATCGAACGTTGTCATCGTTTCGGTCTCTACTATGAATTCATTTAGTTGTTAAAATTCAATCATTCCATTCATGTAATTTGTTCGTACACTTTGTTGTTGCTTTACAGATTACAGCGTCTAGCAGAGACAAAAAACAAAATAGAATTTATAATTGATTTACAAAAATGTAAAATTTTTTCAATAAATTAAGTTTACTCTGCTCGTTACTCATTCTCGAAAGTTTCTCATATATCGATTTTGAACTATTAGTTTCAATGTTTCTTCAAGAGTCGACTTACATGGGTTAGATTTAAAATTTCTCAAACAAATTGTGTCAATCCAATACTTTGAGTTATAAATACTGCTGAAAACAATGATGAAATCGCAAGATCTTTCTTTTTTAAACCTTGTAATTGTATATTACAGTAGATTTTAAAAAAGACATAAATCTATTGATCGATTCATATCTTGAAAAACGAGTATTTCATTTTTAAACTTATTCTACGTATTATTATAAGAGTAGACTGACATTTTTATCAATTCAATTTCACTGAAATAAAACTTATATAACAGGATAAAAAAAGAATATTCCGAAGCACGACAAATTCTTTATTTGTTTATTATTTCTATTATATGCAATAATATTTAATTTACACAATCTACATAAATATTGTTTTCTCTCGAACAAAAGAGTACAGGTATTGATTAGTGAATAATCAACAAAAAGAAAGCAGTCTTGTCTTATGTTTTGAATACAATTATGCTCATACTTATTCATATGCATGTGTAACAAATGAAAAACAAATTATTTGAACAAATTTTTAAAAAAATCTATATGTTATTTTAACTATTTCGAGTAGAATTCTCAATGAAATGAAACATCTCTAAGTTTAGTAAGACTTTTTTTTTATTTTTTGGGTCGAGATGGAACAAGCAAATTGAAGATATAAAATTGAATGTTTTACACAGAAAAAAAATACAATAATAAAACGATTTCAAAAGCGTCTATAATGTTGATTGGTCTAAGTCAGAGAAGTTCTATTGAACTTGAAGATGTTTCATTTTCTAGAATAATCATATGTTCTTGTCTTTCTTATAGTCTGTAGAAAATAATATTTGTTCATTGGAAATGTTCAAAAAACTACAGGCCTGATTTTCTAATGATTGTGTCTTAGAAAGTCGAATAATCATTTTGATTTCTTTATATTCATATGATCTATAGGACATTTTTTCTACTTGAATCATCACGAAGCGTCTAAGACAGCTGAAAAAATTGAATATATACTATGGGTTACAATTTTTGTACAAAAGAAATATAATGACGCAGATTCATCAGTAATACTTTTCATTTTCGCAAACATTTCTGTAAATAATTAATGAAAAACAGTCTGACATAAGGTTTTTTTTTTCTTTTTTATATAAACAAAGCGAAGAATATAAAATGAGGACGGCATCCTTTTTCGTATTCATTTAAGTTAAATTCAATTCTATGAAAAAAGCTAAAGAAGGAGACTCTAATACACTGGAAATATTTTCGGAACCAACTATTTTCAGCATTCAAATATACATATTTTTTTATTATTATTAAGAATTAATTGAAAGCTTATTCATAGTTTTATGATTTATTTTTTCTACTTCTATAATTCTTTTTTAGAATAACAAAATATTTTCGATATCAGAGTCGATTAACTATTCAATTTAATTTGCGTTAGAATATGTCGGCTATACATGTATTACCATCTTCTATTATAGATACTCAATCGGTACAGCCAAAAATGCTGGTAAAAGTATCCCATGCCAATTATCGAAATCCTGAAAACTTTCATCAACAGAACGCGTCTATCATGTCCAATCAACAAATGCAATTATATCCGCCATCATCTCAACGCTATTATCTTTCAACGAATTCACCTTCAATTAAACAAGGATCTATAAAAACAGATGCATTTGAAGATACTATACAAAATTCAAATTTGTCGAAAAAAGATATGTGAGTATTTGCAGTTTATAATGTATAGATTTTTATGTCTGAATAAAACGCTCTTTTTTTGTAGAAACGTGCAAGTATGGAAAAAACTTAGACCGATACTCATCGGCTTCATCGTGACTCTTGCTTTGGCCTTATGTGCCATTGCAGGTTTGGTTATATTTATAACTGTAAAACCAAACGAAAAATCTTCTTCATCGAGTACGTATTTTTTTCTAATTTTATTAAATATTAGATGAGATATTGAAATGCTAAAAAGGCATGAAACTATCATCTGAAGAAGTTTATCGTTCCAATAATTTTATGACCACTTTAAATCATCTTCTAAATAGGTAGTTTTACTCAACAAACATGTGATTCTACCTGTGTCATGTCAGGAACTCCGTATCGTCCATCAACTATTGCATATTGGCCATTCAATGGTAATCTTTACGATTCGAATAATATCTATTCTGGTATCTACATGCCAACAACATCTTCACCTTCTTATGTGGTCGGTGATATCGATCAATCCATATCATTGAATGGAACTAGCTATGTTCTTGTGAATTCACATTTCCTCAATCTAAGCTATCGAAGTTGGACCATAGAAGCGTAAGTATAGTATTGAATAAATTATGATTACCATTCTATCAAATTGATATTTCTCGACTAGATGGATTTTTTTATATGATGTAACTACTGAACATGGTATTTTCAGTCAGTGTCAATCATCTACAACAACTGATAAATGCTTGAATATAGGTGTTAAAAATAAACGTTTATATTGTAGTTTCTACAATGATGACGTCTATGGTGCCACATTTTTAACAGCATCATCGACCAAATGGTATCATATAGCTTTCGTATATGACTACAGTTTAATGAAACAATCAATTTATCTCAATGGAGTTCTTGATGGAACAACATGGACATCTGGAACATCATCCGGTCCATATAAAGGAACTACAGGTACTGTTACGATTGGTCGAGAATATAGTGGTTATTATTTCAAGGGTGATATTGATCATTTACAAGTAACAAGTGTTGCCAAAACTGCATGTCAAATTTTACAGGATGCATCACTCACTGCCTATTATTCATTCGATGTTGATGTTCTGAATCTCGATCTGAGTAATAATTATATTAATGGTTTATCGAATTCAATAAGTACTGTCTCAGGTCGTATTAATGAAGGCTATTTATTTCAAGGAACATCAGCTTATTTTCAAACAACGGCATTCACAGCGTACAGATCTGGAAGATCATTCAGTGTTTCTTTATGGGTAAAACCATATTCTGTGGTAGGTGGTACATTGATTCATCTATCAACTAATAATGATGGTTCAGGTACAGCTTGTTTCGATCTGTTAGGATTTAGCTCAACAGGTCAATTAATCGCAAATTTATACTACTCCGATGGATGTTGTGTGTGGACTTGTTCTTGTCATTATAGTACTAGTATCGGTGGTCCATTTATAAATACCACCATATGGACACATATTGTTTTGACATACAGTTCGAGTAATGGTATGGCACTTTATACTAATGGAACATTGAATGCAGTCAGCGATGCTTTCACATCATTTTCTACTAACGTATATGCTTTTACAAGTCGACCATACATGACTGTTGGGAACCCATCAAATACAGCCTTCGTGCCTTCAGGATGTCTAACTGCGAGTCCGGCACTTTCTCCAGGTCATTATCAAGGTGTAATTGATGACTTGAGAATTTATAGTCGTGAATTAACAACATCGGAAATATGTTCTCTATTTAATCCATAAAACACATCCTATAATATTATATTTCATTTAATTAAGAACAATGATTATTCTTTTTGTTTGTATTCATTTCATCGGTATTTCTTTAATCATGCTATTTCTTTATTTTTTACTAACATTTTTTGTTTAAATTAGCTATATTATTTGAAGATTTAACAAAGAGTAAATTTTTTTCTACTTTTTCTCGTGTTCTACAAAAACCTAAACAAGCAAATCTATTAATCTTATTTTTTTATTTACAAATAAAATTCAAATAACATATTGCAACTACTTTAAATTTATTCTCATATTTCAGTATTTTGTTAAGAAGAATTTTCTAAATTGAAAAATTATAAAAGTTACACATACATTGCACTAGCTTCGATTTTATTGAGCACGACATAGATTCGATTTTCCACTATTGTTGGAGGGTGGGTGTGGATGTGGGGTGTGGGGTGTGGATGTGGGTGGGTGTGGCTGTGGGTGGGTGTGGGTGGGTGTGAGTGTGGGTGTGAAGGCAAGAAGAACATCACTCCCACTCACACCCACATCCACCACACACACACCCACACCGACACCCACACCCACCCGCATCCACACCCACACACACCCCACTCACACCCACACCCACACCCACCCACACCGACACCCCCTCGCCCACACCCACATCCTAGCAGCGATGGATTACATACAAGAGGAAAAATCTCATTCCCATCTATTCGAAATGTCCGAATGGAGTTTTTCCTGTCCTTCATAGATTCGAGCGATATCACTCAAAGAAAACTATTGACTCATAGGAGTAGAAATCCAATCAAAAGAGAAAAAATACCCATTAAAAGATGATAAGTAAGAGAACGAAAAATAATGTAAAATGTGAAGTTGCGGAGAATGCATGAGAAATTGCATAATAGAGAACGCGTAAGCAATTATCAATGTGTGTATGTCAATACAATACTGATTTTTGAAGAGGAGAGAATAGGAAAAAAAGAAAAGTAAATCACCCATATTGTTTTTCTTCTTGCAAAATGAGTGTGTCGAATAAATATATGAATATTTTTTTTATTTTATCCCCTTAGAATGTGCAAGGTATTATCCATGCATATCTTATTAGCATAATTGTGAAAAATCACTGCCCACTGATTCACAAATAAATATTATTTGGTAAAAACAAAAGCACTTCACTGAATATAAATACAGAAAGTAGCTTACTTTCAACATTTACAACAACAACAACAGCTCCAATATATTCCAGTATTCATTTGCATCGTAAGTATATCTAATTAACTAAAAAAAGCTGTTTTTGGCAATGATTTTTATGTAATACTTTCCCCCAGAAATTTTGTTTCTCGATCTGGATAAATGTAACACTTGAGAAAACCTAATTTCGGGGACGAGTTTTGATTTATCTAATAGAACAATAATTACAATCGTATAAGATTGAGGCAGTAGGCAGTATATTGCTAATGAAGAAGGGTGGGTGTGAAAAAATTTGATCGCCAACTCGTAAATAATTCTTCTTCCAAAACGTTAATACAGAAATATAAATGCGGAAACTTCGAATTTTATCCGAGAGTTATGTGTACTGCAAAAAGTGTGTGAGAAAGCACGGATATCATACAGATATATTAACATGTTGCAATAACTCAGAAATGGCTCATTAATCAGGCTCATCTTCTAACTCGACCGAAATATTGATGAGACAAATCTGGGCACAAAAGTTTTCGCCCAACCGCTTGTATTTTTGAAGAGTTATCGTGTAAACGGCCGGACGGACACACTGATCGATTCTAGTAGTGTACTCACTTTTTGAGTACACAAAACCTCCCTATGTAGTTTTCTTTCTTACTGTACTCTCTAAAAACTAGGAATTCTCCGGGAATTTATTAAAGGACAGTTGACTAAAAAAACTGAGCGGACTGAAAGGAATAAATAAGACAATGCAACAAAGATATATTGGATATGAGATTTTTCTGTGATTTCTAGACCAAGATAATTGTAATTTTTTGTGGAACTATGTCAGCATCTACTCAGCTTGAAGGTGGCGGTCGAGCTTGTCCTCAATGTGGAAAATGTCGTGATTGGGGTCCCACTTATGGCAATAAGTATAAGCGTCGTGATGATGGAACTTGCCGTGATAATACTGACACTCTTTATGATGCTCTTTTTCCTGTTGGGCTTGCTGTTGCTGATGCTCGTCCTTCTGCTCGTATATCTGCTAGAATTCCCCGTGATCATGCTGCTAATCGTTGTCGTCATGCTGTCGATGATCTTGACGCTGCGTTTAATGCTGCTATTCTTGATGGTGATCTTCGGGATGTTGTTATTGATGCCCTTAATCGTGCTGAAATGATTGCTTCTAATATTGATCTTGCTCGTGATGAGGATGGTTTTGCTATTCTTAAAGCTACTAAAGCTGTTCGAGAAGCTCAGCGTGATCATGTATGCCATTGTAAATAAAAGGCTGGAAAACAGGGCGTTAATTACTGTGACAGTTTGAACTAATATTATCTTCTCTTCTCTTTCCTTTTCTGGGGTGTG
>CAJNOP010002617.1:0-16583 GCA_905250075.1 Rotaria sp. Silwood1
GAACAGATACTAAAATTTGATCTTAGCCTAGAAGACTGCAATACGTTACATAAAATTCATCTGATGGTGCCAGATGAAGAAAATCTTCTTCAGTCCAATCTTTCAACCAATCACAGAGCCATAATCGATCTGATATATGAGTTTCAGATTTTAACGGTCTTGAAATAACATGAAAAGGCTTTAATCCTTCCCTACGACGGTAGTTATTAACTGTTTGTCGAGTAACATATTCTTTTTGTTTCTTTGCAATCTCTTTCGCCACGACAGAACCGCTTTTCCGTTGGTGACCACTTGCTTCACGAATAATGTCCTGAGCAGCTCTCGATAACTTGAGTTTAGGACCAGCATTCGAATAATCAGCAAAACATTGGTCACACGATTTTTCCCACCATTCTGTAACAAATCGAGTCGTACGGTGAATTTTGTCGGCAATCCATTGTCTATTTATAAATGTTGCACCAGCATCACGAGCTTCTCGGAAAGTAATGCATTTAATTCTATCAATCATTCTTTGTTGTTCGGTATCATAAGCGCCAGCCATTTGAAATAACAAACGAAAAAACACTGAGATTTCACTCGACTATAACTTTCAGACAGTCCGAGAACGAAAAAATTTTTCAAATAACTAGTATCACGTGGAGAGAAGAACAGAACGCCAAAGAACCATCTTATTGTGTGAGTCATAGTCATATATCATCATCGTTATCATTTCTCTTTCGTTTTCATAAAAAATGTTCGTTTTCAATGTCTCAAAATGTATGAAAAATGATTTTTAACGTGTTTTTGAAAGAAAATTTCGTTGTTTTTAAAAATTTGGTACACGAAAGTTCTTCAAAGTCTTACTATTTACTATCACTAAACCCCATTTTTCACGGGCTTTCATTTGGTATAAAATTCATGATATCTCCGATTCGAGATCATACTGTTACCCCCCTGGAATAATATTATTTACCACCCTGTAGAAAAATACTTCGACTTTTGACACATTTCGTACAATATATGTTTTGTTCAAATTTCTAGAGTTTTTAATGAACAAATTACTTAGAAGTATGCATTATGATCGGGTGAATATAATAACATCATTAATGATCATAAATGCACACCAAAAAACATTCTTAAAGGAAAAAAATTTCGTTTCTTGACAATCAAAGAAGTGTTTGAAGATATGCGCTTAAAGTATAAGGGAATATATCAAATAACTAACAGGTATTTTCTAAATTTATTCTCGTAAATCGTTTTCTAATATTTCTTGTATCTATAAAAGACATGTCTCAACTAGAAAAGAGATATATAGAATTAATATTCGTCAAAATTTGTCACAGCTAATATTACAGCTCAGTTTCATAATACTTAGAAGAAAAAAAAACTTAGATCATGTGCAATCACTTGTAGCATTTAATAGATTATGTTTGTTCACACGTATGTCTTCAAATAAACTACACATCTATTCTAAGAATAATAATACAAGTTTTACAACTAAATTTATATATAATAGAAACAAGTTAGATTCCATTGAATTTATTCAAGATGTATTCAATATTGAGTATACGACTTGTATGATCATAGTCTAACCGTTTTCATATATCGAACAACTTGATATTCATTCTAGAAATCAATCCTAACATATTTAGCACAAAATTGATTGTTCAAATTACTGGACAACATTGTACTATTTTAATTGTTTTGGTCTTCCAAAACTTAAAATGTTTACCATCTAATAGAAAAATATCTTTTATTCAATACAATATTCATAGCAGTAAAAGTTTTATTATTACAAGAAAATCTAGAAATTACACCACAACCAATTTTTCAGCATAGAACTGTCATCTAATTCCTATAAAAACTCCTACACCAAAGCTGTATTCACACACTCACAGTAAACTTCGGTGATACACATAGGAAACAAAAGACTAACTTTAGAGACTTCCTATAAAAACAAAAAGATAAACATTCTAAATCGATTCAAACATTTTATTTTGTTCTAGTCTATCACTTATTCAGAGAAAAAAACTCAATAAACTCCAACCATCCATAGTCAATTTCTATCTAATTTCAAAGTGTTTCTGTTAATAAAAATGCAGATAACTTAAAATGTTGACAGATTTTTCCTTTCTCTTTTTAGTATGCATGTTGCTCTGGCAGGCAGACATTGCTGTTGACCCGCACGTTTTCGTCATTGCAACATATATTTGATCAGGGTTGATCATTTACCTCTTGGTAAATTGTAATAAGCAACTTCTCTTGGTGATGTGTGGAGCACGACATCTGCTTTGTCTTTACACATACCATGTAAAATCTTATATGACATGTGTAAAGACAAAGCAGATGTCGTGCGCAACCCACTGCCGAGAAAGATTGCTTATTACAAATTACCAAAAGGTAAATGATCAATACTGATCAAATACATGTTGCGATGACGAGAATGTGCGGGTTAATGGCAACATCGACCTGCCAGAGCAACATATTACAGTAAATAGAAACAGTAATGAATCATTGTTTTGAGTACTTTTTTTAGGCAGCAAACGGTAATTAGAATATGTCTGTGTCATGATATTTTAGGTTATGATACAATTCAACTGAAGTGTAAAATTGTATAAGTGAATATTTTTTATTTCATCAAATATAATAGTTGTCTATATGTCGTGAGATGTATACTTAGTATCTGGTTAATAGATTGCATTCTAGAGACACAATATATATTATTACTTACCTCTTCAAAATTAAAAATATTTTATCTGTTTAGTCAACATTCAGAATGCATTCACAGTTGTATCTTGTTTTCTTCATGTTAATTTTCATTGTAAGAATTCGAAGAATACATATTGTTCAAATATTTTCTATTTCTATTATTCAAATATTATTCTATCGATTATATTTTTGATCATATTGTGTTGTGTAAAATTGAAACAAAATAAAATATTATAGAAAAAAGTCAGTATCTTTTTCAGTGATGAATCATTTTTCATAAGAATCTTGCACACTGACCATGATTCCTTTTTCGAACATTTCACAACAGCAATTTTTTATGTTTTTTCTTATTTATTTCATTCACTTAAAAATAAAAATGTAGTTTACTGAGAAACTATGAACCGTACGTACTTATAAAAAGAATGAAAGATGTTTTAAAAAAATTCAAATACGTCTCAGAAAAAAACAGTTAGGCTAAAATTTTTATATTTTGATTTGATTCACTAGAATGTTTTCATTGAGATCTATTTCATTTAGTATCTGTCGAGAAATTTCATACTTGTGATGAATACCTCTTTATACAGTCTTTCTCTTATACTGTGCAGAATTGTTTTCTATTTATCAACATATTCGAACGATGATTAGACACGAAAACATTATAACAACTACCCATACAGATGACCAAAACAACGAATCTGCTTTATAATTTCTCTACTATTATAGAGACAGCTAACGAAAAAAAGCGCATCAAGCTTTTGAAAGTTAAAATGCATTCTGTATTTACCGATTAGCAATTATATTTCTTGTCTATTTTATATATCGAAGCTAATAAAAAAAAATTTCTGTCTAACACGAAACTAGTAGATATGAGAAATAATTTTGTTTCTACTCGTTTCTTGATTTAATTCACAGTTACAATAATCATACCTCTTTCCTTATATTCTGGTACATTTTCGAGAAAAAAATCGGTTTCGTTTAATTCTCACTTCCACATGACAACTATCATGAAGAGTGCTATGGAGATGTATATGCCTACAACACTATCTGGTGTGATAGAAAAAGGATATTTATCTTCTATTTTCTTTTCAGTAATGAGTTCCTGTTTCCCAAAGGAACCAGGAGTGGACCGAACTCGACGGCACTGCAGTGTCGAGACGATCCGTGGCACGGGTTCGAGTGAACTCGGGGCCCCGGTCGATATCCAAAAATCCGCTTGAAAGTGCCTGGCTCCAATGGAACCAGCGCCGGCTTTCAAACCGACGAGAACAGATACTACACTTTGATCTTAGCCGAAAAGGCCGAGAAGCGATAACTATTCTATATCTAATGAAGGCTGAATATAGGTTTTGTCCTCGCACATGATTCAAGGTACAGAACAGAAAAAAAGCATGTTATGTGTAAAGACAAAACAGATGTCGTGCTCTGCCAGTTGCCATGAAAACCTGCTTACAACAAATAGCAAGAGGTAATTGTTCAAATCCGATGAAATACAAGTTGCGATGACGAGAAAATGCGGGTCGATGGTAATATCGATCTGCCAGAGCAACATATTGTCTATTTATAAAATAAAATTTCTTTACAGAACTGTTGTTAGAGGGTTCTTTAAGTATTCGAATTTTCTCTTGTAAGACTGATGCATATGCAGGAAGTTGATATTTGACGAGATAATAGCTAATCGAATGCAGTATTTTTTTTGTAGTGATAGGACGTAAATGATGAGTTTTTACTTTTATTTTTTTATAGTTTTCTATTGTCTCTATAAATGCAGAATTGGTGGGCGACGATAATTTCATAGAAAATTCATGATTGATGGTACGAATGATTTTTTGGATATTGCTTAAAGATTTCATGTATAACTTGTTTTTTTATTACAACGCGTCTTTGATTATGTGATATTTCGTATGGAGTTTTTTAAACATTCATATAAATCTGTGAGTTGTTGGATGTTTCTTTAGTAATTCTTTAATGAATAAGAAAACTGTCATTTAGGTGAATAATACATTTCAACATTATCTTGAGAAACAATAAGTAAGAAAAGTATTATATTCTTGATTATGTACGTAGTTATTTTTATTATGGTAAATCGAGGTTCGTTTATCGATTATCCTATGAAAATATAAATATTTTCAAACAACTTGAACCATAGAAAAGTTGATTTTAATAATAAATTCAACAGAGTATGTCATCTAACAATTTCTCAGGTAGTTTTTGTTTTGACTAGAACTATTTTTCATCAATTTAAAAAAAGATAATTTCTTTCTATAATTAATAATTTTTTTTGAATTCATTGTTTTTCATTCAATTATTCATGATATTTATAATCTATCAATAATGGAACCCAAATACAAATATGGAGAACCTATTGTGTATAATATTCTTCCTTTGAAATATTTTAAATTAAATTGATTGAATAATAATTCTTTTATCGTATTTAATAAAGATCAAACAAGATTTAGATATAAAATTATTATTTTCGAAATTGAGGGTGTGGGTGTGGGTGTGGGTGTGTGTAGCTGCAGTAGGAAAGGCTCATACACCCACACCCAAATTTAATTGATAATCATATTTACAATGTTTATTCATATTTTACGCCGTATGGACGTGGGTGAATGTCAGTGTATTCATTTATCGTTACAAAACCCATACGCATACCCACCCACACGCGTTCATTGGTACTGTGATATGAACAACATCAAAATAGTAACCCTTGACATTGTAGTCCGTACATCGAATGAATGTTGCACTGGTCGACGCCAATGAGGATGTGTACGTTGTATTAGCTACATAGAAGTATAATAGTGAAGAAAGATTTTCTATAAATCTTTGATTTAAATTAGTCCAGGATGTTATTTGAGTATGCATATGCGGAAAATCAATAAGTGAGAAAAGAACTTGATATAGGGTGTGTGGGTGTGCGAATGTATTTGTGTGTGTACATCTTATAGTAACACCCATATCAGTACCATCCATCCACACACACACCCAAACCCACATGCAAAACTCACCACCACACGCACACTCACCATCCACATCTACAAGCACAACCAAGCCCACACCCACACCCTTCTCACTCACAGATACAAATAAAAAGGGCCATATGCCAAGAATAGTGACAAAAAGTTGATTTCTGTGTTCGTATCAAAAGGAAGAGAAGTAAAGTGCCCGGATAACGCTGACTACTAAATCTGTTGAAAAAACTGCGTCATTCATTGAAATTTTTCCAAGTATCACATGTGACTAAAGGTCAAAGGGCTTAATTTCGCAAATAAATATATTTATATTGTCTTATGTGGTTATGGCAAGTGTCACATACCTGTATCACTTTTTTAGAACACGAAGAAAAGTTTTATGATTAGGTCGACGACAGTCCCACTATTATTTGCGAAACGTGTCTTGAAAGAATTATAAAAACATAAGTAAAGATTAAATAGGGAAGTGACTGGCTACATAAGAGGATGATGGTTCGCTTTCTCCCATTGATTAATTCATTTTCGTCAAGCTTTAAAAAAACAGACCTGCACACGTTCTTGATCCTCGATCTCACCATGAATCGATTCATTCTCTCCATGTTTGCTTTGCTGCTGCTAGTTTCTACCATGTCGGTTGTCAACGGTCAATGCAACCCCGGCTATACTATATGTATGTGTGGCAGAGTAGCGGTTGGCTGTTGCCAACCTGGGTATCCGCAATGCTGCTCAGACGGCGGTGTTATGGCCTGTTGTCGCTTTTTGAACAAGGATTTCGGCAAAATGTTTTTTCGTCCCGCCCAAAAGAACGAGACGACGGAGCGCTTGGAACCTCCACTCATTTCAACGATCTAGAGTACGTAAGGATGGCGGGAATATCAAGCCACTGCAACATCATAATGAACACATGGTGCTTATTTTATTCGTGAAACTATCTTTCTCATTTTTAAGTAAAAGTACTGATTCTTTCTTCTCGACATTCACTTAGATCAAAGCCGCCTTTGAAACTTTTTCCTTATAAACGATATTGCCTTTAATAAGTATACAGAAATTTGAACGGCACAATTCGAATTAAGACTCACTGATCGAATTGAAAACATTTTTCAGATCCGCATTAAATATTCCTCTGGCAAAATTCATACTATTACGTAATTACACAGAGGCTTTGTGAATTCTTTTTAAGCTGAAAAATAGAATACACAGAAATCTAATTTTATAGATAAATCAAAAGATGCAAGATTGATATGCTATGTTACTCAAAACACCACTCTAGCAAACATCAATCTGCTGTGCATCAATATCAGACATCATAAATCCGTCTAGAATAATGTTAGAGACATGCAATAATTAATATTTAAATAAATGTCCTCTTATTTCTATAAGGATAAAAGAATTTATTCATTAGTCGGTTTTGCTTTAATTTATACACATGAAATATGTTACTAATAAACGAATTGAAAAATACACGAAGAAAGAAGTACTTATTGATACTTTATAATTGAATAATAGTTTATTTAAATCAATTTCTCACATGATTGTTTCTTTCGAGAGTCGTTCTAACTTTAGTTCCATATCTATTCGACTTTCATGCCATTCTGGTAAACAATTTTGAAATATAGTTAACGCTTGTCTATAATAATCAATGGCTAATATTGGTTTATTCAAATGTTCATAATGTTGACCAATTCGAGAAAAACTATAACCAATAGGTCTTTGATCTAATGGTCGAAATTTAAGACAAATCAAACAATAATTGATTTCATGTGCCAATGAAAGTTCACGATGATTTCTTTTTTCTTCTACTAGACTCAAATAGAGTATAATGTCACTGATCATAGGATCAGCTAAAGATACACTAGCTTCTATAATATGCAGACATTTCTCGAAATATTCCGCAGCACGATCGTAATCTGTTTTTGAATTCCAAGCAAGACCAATCTCTCGTAAACAATTAGTTATTTCAATATGATTTTTGGGGTATTTTTCTTCAAATATCGTTAATGCTTGTTGATAATAATTTAGAGCATCATCATAGTCTTCTTGTTTAAAAAGTATATTACCGATTTCTTTAAGATTTTTGGCAATCATTAAGTGATCAATAGGTTTGTTTTCGTTCCGAATTTGTAAAGCTCGACGTTGAGCATTCAATGCTTCATCGTATTGATGTTGAATATTAAAAATGAAACCCATTTTTTCTAGTACACTAATCATAGTTGTATAGACAAGCGGATCATCTTTTTCCAAGCATATTAAAGCTTCTTGATAACATTCAATTGCTTCACCATATCTGTATATAAGATACATCTCGTTAGCCAAATCAATGAGAGTTTTACTGACATCTTTATAACTGCATAGACCACACTTCAAGTTTACTTTCAGTAATTTCTGTTGGAATTTAGACGCTTTGTCATATTCTTTTCGTTCGTTTAACATGTTTATAATACGATTAAGACATGAAATTGTACTAGCATGACCATCGGGATACAATATCTCATATATTTCCAATATCTTTTGCTCGAGATCGAGAATTTTATCGTACTTTGTCGATCGATAAAAAAGAAAAATGATATTTTGTAGTATATTATAATGCAGAACTTGATCTGATTCAAGAATTTGTTCTCTGATAGATATTGTTTGTTGATAGACTTCGAGAGCTTTATCATATTGTTTTAAATTTGCATGAAGCTGACCAATTTTTGTAAGACTATTTGCAATTTCTTCTTGATCTGATGAACAATATTCTTTTCTAATTGTTAATGCTCGTTGACGATATAGTAAGTGCTTCATTATATTTTTCTTGATCTTCAAGTACATCAGCATTATTACCAAGGCAAACAATCATGCTCTCATAATCAGATGAATAAAATTCTTCACAAATTGCTAAAACTTTTTGATAATTATCGAATGCTTCATTATATTTTTCTTGTCCTAGAAGAATGTTGCCAATGTTGTTGAGATTCAATGCAATATAGCGATGATTCATTGGACAGTGAGTTTCGAGTATTTTAAGTGATCTATTTTGAAAATTGAGTGCCTCATCAAATTTTCTTTGATATTTAAGTATATTGCTAATGCTAGTGAGTATAATAGCAATGTTTTCATATCCCAATGGATCGAATGTTTCTCTCATTTCTAATGCACGTTTATAAGAACTAAGAGCTTCATCGTATTTGTTTTGTGCTTGGAAAATATGGCCGAGTTCATGAAGACCATCGGCAATTTGTAAATGATCTGATGAAAGATAAGTTTCTCGTATTTGAAGTGATCGATTTCGAAAATCAAATGCTCTAACATAATATTCTTGCTGTTGATATGTAAGACTAATATTACTGAGTAGAACAGCAATATCCTCATAAGCAGATGCATTGAATCTCTCTGTGATATCTAACGCTCGTTGATAATACTGACGAGCTTCATTATATTTTTCTTGTTCGTAGGGAATATGACCAATGTCGTTGATGTGACGAGTAATTTGCTTATAAGTTAATGGCAAGTGTGTTTCTCGTATGTTGAGAGCTCGATCTAAGTAATGCAATGCATCATCATATCTTTTTTTTTGCTTGAATTTATTACTTATGGTAACAAGCATAATGACAATACCTTCATAATCAGTTGGATCGAAATTTTCTTTAATCTCTAAAGCTCGTTGATAAAAACTAAGGGATTCATCAGGTTTATTTTGATTGGAGAGTATAAGACCAATATCATTGAGATTACGTACAATTTCTAGATAATTCGATGAACAATGAGTTTCTCGTATTTCGAGTGCTCTCTTAAGAAAATCAAGTGCTTCATCATATTTATTTTGCTCGTCAAAGATAATACTAATATCATTAAGAATATTGGCAATATTTTGATGATTTGATGGAAAATGAGTTTCACGTATATTAAGTGCACGATTTTTAAAAATGAATGCATCATCATATTTTTGTTGTTGTTTAAGTATCTCACCAATATTACTGAGTATCGTAGCATTGTAACCATGATTAGGTGGATCAGATGCTTCTATTATTGTTAATGCTTGTTGAAAAATTTCAAGAGCCTGATCGTATTTTTTTTGATCGAAAAAATTCTTACCAATATCACAAAGACGATCAACTATATTCGTATGATTTATTGGTTCAATTTTTTCCTCCATTGATAAAGCTCGTTGTTGAAATTCAAGTGCATCAACATATTTTTCTTGACTACATAAACTACGACTAATTTTAATACAACTTGCAATAATTTGCTTATGAATAGATGGTAAACATTTTTCTTTAATTGATAATGCACGTTGTTGATATTCGATAGCTTCTTGATATTTTTTTTGTAAATGCAAAATATCACTAATATAACTTAGATTAAAAGCAATTTGTAATTGATTCAATGGATAATTACTTTTAAATTTGACAAGTATTAAGTGCGCTTGTTTATAATAGTCAAGTGATTCATCATATTTCATTTGATTCATCAGTACATGACCAATATTATTTAATGTTGTAGCAATTTTGATATGTCCAATAGGATAATTTTTTTCTTGAATTTCTAATGCGTCTTTATAAAATTTCATAGCTTCATCATATTTTGTTTGACGACAAAGTAGATTACCAATATTATTAATCGTATCAGCAATATTAGAATGATCTGAATGATAATAATCTTTTTGAATTTGTAATGCTCTTTGATAATAATTGATGGCTTCATCAATTTTTTCTTGCTGACTTCGAATACAACCAAAACCCATTAAATTAAAAGCAATATCACTTTGATTATATAAATCATGTTTTTCAAACATGATTGTTGCTTGTTTATAAAATTCGAAAGCTTCATCATACTTTCCTTGTTCGGATAAAGTAATACCAATATTTTGAAGTGTAAAAGCTATATTCACATTACCTAAAGGATAAAATTTTTTTTGCATTACTAATGCTTGTTTATAATGATCTAAAGCCTCATCATATTTCTCTTGATATCTAAGAACATTTCCAATATATATGAATGTTTGTGCTATTCTAGCTTGAAATGATGGATAATACTTTTCTGCCATAGTTAATGCTTGTCGATGAAAATTCATAGCATCATCAAATTTTTCTAAGTTGTTCAAAATAATACCAATATTATTCAATAGACAAATAATATCAATATGACCATAGAACAAAGATTTTTTTAATACTGCTAATGATTGTTGATAAGATTCTAAAGCCATTTCGTAGTGTCCTTGTCCAAAATAAATGTGACCAAGTGTACAAAAATGTTTCGACATATCAATATGATCAGATTGAATAAATTTCTCATGTATTCGAAGTGCTCGACAATGAACATTCAAAGCCTCATCGTTTTTATCTTGTGCACAAAGACTATCTGCAATATCATTGAGTGTTAAAGCAATACAGACATGATCAAAAGGATAATATTTTTCATAAATTATCAAAGATTGTTGATGATATTCGACAGATTTATCATAATTTCTTTGTTCACGAAAATAAAGTCCAATAGATGACATACATTTAGCAATATCAGGATGAAAATTTTTATAATATTTCTCGAAAATGGTAAGTGCTTCTTGAAAATATACAAAAGCTTCATCGTATTTATCTTTTTTATGAAATATATCTCCAATAGAACGTAGACTATGAGCAATATGAGGATGATCAGAAGAATAATATTCTTTTCGAATTTGTAATGCTTGTTCATGAAAATTCAGAGCTTCGTCAAACTTTCCTTCTATATAAAGAAGTTCTCCAATACTAGAAAGTATATGAGCTGATTCTTTGGGACACATTTGAGCATAAGAATAATCATAATATTGACGTGCTATAATCCATTCACCTTTTAAACAATGAATTTGACCAAGACTATATTGTATCCATGCTTGTTTTTTATTATTTGAATTGATTAGTAGTCGTTGAAAATATTTTTGTGATTGATTCCATTGACCCATATCTAACATAAGACGTCCAAATATAAGTTCAATATCAAGATCTTCAAATTGTTGACGTGTATCTTCAATATATTTTTCTAAAATACTTTGCCCTTCATTCGAAATTCTAAGTTTAATATAAAAGATATTTTCATTAAATTCAACTTTATCGAAACAGAATATAACATGTAAATTAAATAAAACATCATCTTGATTAGATTGATCTTTTAATATGTTTCTATTAGTAAAGAGAATATTTTTATAAACATCTTTTGAGTTACATTCAATTTGTAATATTGCAGGAATAATATCTGTTTGTTTTATTGATATTTTTGCAAAATTTAATGCATTTGAATGAGATTGAGTTGCTGTCAAAAAGCTATTACTTACAAGAAATTTTCCTTGATTTTGTTTGAATTCTTCAATTTGTTCTTTTGATAATTTCATTCCTCGATAAACTATAAAATTTTCATTGTCATATTCGATCATATTATGAAATTGATTTGAAAAACTTTGTATAAGATCGCTCAAAAAGTATCTCAATCTAATTAATTGATCGATATCTTTAATTTGTAATGCTTTTTTAATCATTTTATAAGGAAAAGATTTGTTTAAAAACCATTGAATAACTTTATTCGAATGATATTCATGTTCGAATTCATCAATTATTTTTAAATATTTCAAATTATCTTGATAATATTGACGACATAAATTGATCATATCATTTTTGTCTAATTGATTATGAGATAATTGTTGTAAAAGAATATTACCAATAAGTAGATACCAAAATAAATCAGATGTTTGTTTTGATAGATTTTCTATTAAATATTTTGATTGATCAAAAATACTGAATGTTTGAAATAATTGATCGTCAAATTCAATTTGTTCTTCGATTGACAAATATAAATTATCTAATTCATTAAAAATACCGAAGAATTTTTTATGTTCAAAAACGAACTCGTTCCTTTGACTTTTGTCAAAATCAAGGATAAAGATTCCGCCAATTTGTGAAAACATATTGATTTGAGACAGTATTTGAGTAGCATCAAAACTCGATATTATCAAGAAGACTTTGTCTTTGTCAACTGATTTCAGATAATTTATACAAGACTCTATGTCATTGTAACATAGAACATAATCATTTATTTCACGTAATCGTTCAACGATGTTTACCGTATCATTGAGAGAATTAAGCCAAACAATAGTAATACTTTCTCTATTTTCTTTTCTATCGATCATTTTTGATTAATGTTGTAATTCTAAATTGAAAAATAACATTAATGAATAATTTAGAGTTATCTATATAAAGTTTATAGTAACTTAATTATCGTTCATGTTTTTATATTGAAATTCAGATACATTTCAATAAATGTTTTTTTTTCTTGAAGTAAAATTTTATTTTGAATAACTAATCTTTATCAGCTCTTTCTATAGATCTGAATTTATTGTTACAATGAGAATATCGATGCATGATTACTGTACGGGAAAAAAGTGATTCCTTTAGAAGTTCATTGACATTACTTATCGCATTCCTTTTTTTTGCTCACTACCTAATTCGTGTATAGTTATCACTTCCTTACTTTTGCTTAATGTGAATTAAAGCATTGTGCACATGAAAAAGTAAAAGGTGAAACTCATACACTTAATCCATATTTGTTTAAACTAATAGTATCAAATCTATTCTATAGATTGTTCAATAAATTATAATTTTAACTACTATATTAATATACGCATTTGAAAAATGCTTTATTCTTTCAGATACATACTCTTTTGATATAATGCTTTATTGTCTATCACCAGCTAGATGAAAAATAATCAAGTCTACACAATAAACTATTTTATTATCATTTTATGATGATTTTATATTACTAAATACTTCTTTCTTTTTAGTAGATTGGATAAATCCATAATAAATGTGACATTAGAATGTATATATATATATATATATGTCGGAGTTGACTTTAAAATTCAATTGCCTTTTAAAGGCAACTAGTTGACTTTAAAATTTTTCAAAAATATTTCAGAGTCAACTAGTTGTCTTTTCAATTTTTCACGAATATTTTAAAGTCAGCTAGTTGCCTTTAAAAGGCAACTGAATTTTAAAGACAACTCCCACATATATATTTACCTACTGATGAGTTGAGTTTATAAGAAAAGAACATGATTGAAGTGGACTTCTTTTTAATGATAAGAGCAAAAAGCATTGAGTAACTATTCGAACATAAAATATTTTCGAAGCAACTGTAAATGTATTAAGGACATTATTTTGATATAAGTTAGACTGTTTGACAGCCAATCATCCTATATAAAGTTAACCTATCATATTAACTGAGAAAATGACATATTATCTTGCCATTCAGAATTATGAACACAAAGACGAAAGATATAATAGAAAATAATTCATTTCATTTATACTCAGTTTTTCATCTTGAGATTTACATGCATAAGGCAACTTGGAGTGAATGTTTTCACTCTGAATGGGATGCGAATAGAATAGGTGTGGGTGTGGGTGTGTGGGTGTGCGTGGGTGTGGGTGTGTATGTGGGTGTGGGTGCGGGTGTGGGTGGTGTGGATGTGAATGTGGGTGTGGGCATGCGTGTCGGTGTGTGAATGGCGTTGTGGGTGTGAGGGTTTCGATGGGTGTCGGTCTAATTGAGAGAGAATGACGCACACCCACACCCACCCACACATCCAAACCCACCCACACACCCAAACCCACCCACACACCCAACCACACCCAACCACACCCACACCCCACACCCCACACCCACACCCACCCACACCACACCCACACCCACCAACACACCCAAACCCAACCACACCCACACCCCACACCCACACCCACACCACACCCACACCAACCCACACACCCAAACCCAACCACACACCCAACCACACCCACACCCACACCTCCACACCCACACCCACACCCACACCCACACCTACACCCACACCCACACACCCACACCCTCCGAGTCTGAGGTGAGATTTTTCAAATTTGGAATTGAGTTTTTTAGAATGAAAGAAAGGATTTTTTGAGAAAATAACGATATCGTATAAAGGTTCACGAAAGCAAGTCGAGGTCGGGACATCTTAATCTGAAGTCAGATTTGCAAAAATTCAAATAGTCATTTGTATGAAAAAAGTTATAGTTGTGTCTGTGAATTATTTTCTGAGGGAAAAGTGACTTTTTTTTTAGAGAAAGCATTTGAAGAAAAGGAAAACTCGTTACATGGAAAATCCTTCTGCGTATTCTGAATCTGCGGTGATCGTTTAGTTTTGCTACCGTATTCATCATGTCGTTTTAGGTGTGGATCGCAATGTGAACTAATGGTGTAGGTGTTTGAGTAAGTAGTAGCATGACAGAATAGTGTTTACACACCACTGGCACTCAGGCTGAGGTGTGTGACATTCTGCAATTCCTGCTTATTCCCACTGGTTTCTGAGCTAAACAGCTTTTTGTCCATACACTCTGCTGAAGTCGACAGAAGTAGCATTAAAGGAATCTTTAAGTGAACTTAGAATCCGCAAGATAATTGCAGAATAATTCAGGATTGTTTTTATGTTGTCCAGGAATAAGCCAAGTTACTATGAGAAAGGTCTGAGAAAAATACTGTCGAAAAACTGTTGCTAATATTGCAAACGTATTCTAATGTTGTTTAAAAACATTTTACCATGAAAGTTACGTTTATTAAGAATAGCCAACTAAGATACTCCCAATCAGAAGCCATAATAAAACTCTAATATATTGGCTAAACAATTAGGTGAAAGAAACTAGGAATAAATGATAGGAAGCTGTTGGTTTAGATTAGCTCATTCGGAGTAATTATGTTATGAAGTTAACAGTTTTCGTAAGTTAGAAAAGTCTGATATCTGATACAGTTGGAGTGAAAAGAATTATTTCATGGCAGAATCAGATCAGAGGGGCTAACTGCTCCACAGGATTATCTTCAGAAGCGCTGCTTGAAAGTTTTGGAATTCTTCGGAAGATCCTCAATAGTCGGGGTCTAATGGGTCTGAATAAGAAATATCAGATACAAAAAGCTGAAAAATTTATGGCAAGGTTATATAGATCAAGCTTGAAACTTGAATTCAATTATTAAAAGCGTAGCTCAATTATTCAGTTATTCATTTTTCTCAGAAAAAAGGACTCTTCTAGAGATGAAATAGGTGCTTTGGAGTTCACACATCATGACCCAAGATAAGAATGCGGAAAACGTACCTTCTCTGAGAGAGACATATTCGTTTTCATGCATAAAGATCACACCTTTAGAGGAATATGCAACGAATTGAGTTTCCAAAAAGAAAGTGGAATAACTGAATAATTAAATGTGCAAAGTTCAAAGAATCGAAAAAGAAACAGTTGAGTAATTAAATAGTTGAATATCTGAACTTTATCTATTCAACAATTGAATAATTGATTAATAAAAGAATTTATATGTGCTGTATCAATAGTGGACATGAACGTAGAACAAGAGTATTTCTTCTGGTATATACTTTTCTTTGTATTAATTCAGATATCTGAACATATATGGATATATCTAAATTGTCTGTCTATTCTTATCGCTGCTTTGAATAGAAGTTTTCTCACATGTATGATATTTGAATTAGAGAGCAAATACAATAGGATTCATTTTCAGCTAAGAGTTCCATTGAGCTTGTGCTTTCCTAGAGAACTCAGTTGCAAACAGTGTGATCAACGAATGTTCGAGAATGTATACAAAGCTCTAATAGAATTTTGAAAGTGTGTTCTATGTTTTTCTATAAATTTTGTGAACTTCTTTTGATGTGTGCTTCTATAAGAATTGAAGATGATATCATGCGATTTCCCGAAGTAAAGGGTTTGGGTGTGGGTGAGGGTGTGGGTGGGGTGTGGGTGTGGGTGTGGGGTGTCGGTGTGGGTGTGGATGTGGGTGTAGAGATGCGCGTGAGATTTGAGAGAAGACTTACACCCACACCCACACCCACACCCACACCCACACCCACACCCACACCCACACCCACACCCACACCCACACCCACACCCT
>CAJNOP010002618.1:0-11826 GCA_905250075.1 Rotaria sp. Silwood1
CATATGTGTTTGAAGATAAAAAGGCCGAGATATTGAAATAGGCCTTGCCTACACTAAAAATTTTGATGATAAATTAAGAAACATGATTGGTTAAACAGTTAATAAACATTTAAAACACTTTTATAAAGTGCATTAAATTTATTGCACTATTCAGAACCACATTAAAGTTGATGCACCAATCAAAGTCTGATTGGATCTTTCAATGAGCGATTCCTCTATGATTGAAGTGAACAAACACTACGATTCATTTCAAAGTCAAGGATTCTGATTGATGCATTAACTGACAAATGTAGACACGAATTGATTTAATACGAATTGAATACTGCATTATCCTCCTCGTGTAGACAAGGTTATAGACTAATTTATTTATGATAACGTAGTACTTTTTAAACTTCAAGCCGCCGCCGCTGAGACACTTTAATTACAGCCGCCGCGCCGCCGATGGTATTCGAAATTTTACAATTTTCGAGCCGCCGCCGCTGTGCAATCTTGAAATATCAAATCTGCGCCGCCGAGCATTTTAAAAAAATTTTAAAAAACTGGCGCCGCCGCCGATCAGCCTATCGGCTTACACCTCTAGTTGTAATGAATAAATGTTGTGAAAAATAACAAAAGGGAACTTATTTCTTTTTGTTGATTTTCAATAGTGTACGAGTCACACACGTAGTGACATAAACAGGGATTTGACTGAGGCGACGACAAGTATTTAGTTTATTTATTTTTTTGTTGAAATGATAAAATGAAGAGAAGTGAAGATTGGCACAGCGTAAATTCAACGTAGTTCCCTCGACTGCAGAGAGAGTCATATGAAATAAAATGAGTTTGTATGTGTCAGGGTCAAAAAAACATCAGAGGTGAAGTTTATTTAGGCGTAACTTCTAAAGTTTCACCAAAGGTAATTGAGGTCGGATTTTATATCGAACCTTCTCACTGGCTAGGAAGCCGATCAATCAGAAACCATCTTTTTTATTTTAAGGTTTTTGAGATCTTCTGCTGAAGCTTCCCTATAGGTTATCGAGGACTAGGATTCCGAATCGGAGGTTGGATTTCACATGTGAGCTTATGATTGGTTAGAGAGCTGAGCAATCAGATAGAAGGTATTTTTATTGCGTTTGGGTCTTTATATGAAGTGGTTTCCTTGACTGAAGAGAGAATAATATGCATTAAAACTAGTTTTATGCTTATGGTAAAGTCAAAGGTCCTGAATAAAAGATTGAAATGAAAAGTGAAGTTGATGACTACTTTGTGCTACATGTTCAGTCAATCGGATTTTTTCGAGCTGGGACTTCGGCCAATCAGGTGTTTTGGCTATGTGACTCTTGTCGAAACAGGTTTTTTTTACAGCAAAGGACAGGGCAAATGGGATTCGTTTGGTATTGGTTTAGAAACTGTATTTTCTTAACTATATTATTAGCTAATACAGTACATGTTGGCTTTAGATTGTGTCTAAATGTATGAGAAAGAAGAAAGTGATAGTGAATAGTGAGAATTTTTCCAATTTTATGAAAATAGTTAGAAATTAAGTAACCTTTTTTCTGTTTGTGGCAGGTCAAAGGTCATGGGATTACGGATTGTAGGTCATTATAAATGTTGACGAAAGTAAAGTGGGATTGGGGAATCCGAATCTGAAATCGGTTTTGCGAAATTTTCAGTTTGAGGTTTTTTTGTCAGGCAATAGATTTTTACGTAAATGGTCGTTTTGCTCTCAACTGAAAGGGCTTATAAAAAATAAAATAACTTTTTATGCTTGCTCCCTCGACTGAAGAGAGGATGATAGGAAGCAAATAAGTTCGCTTGCTTGTGTGTTTGGATTCACTTGTGAAGTCATCTAGGCACATACTAATGGGCAAGATTCAGAGCGCCTATTTTCAACTAGGACTGCGAAGTTACCTTTACCAGAGAGTCACATCACCCGAAATACTGATTAGAGAAAATGCGGTACTCATTTTTTTTAGTATTGAAAAAATTTTTCGAGAAAATTATCATATTTTATAAAGGTTGACGAATGGAAATCGAGCTACAGGCATCTAAATCTATAGTTGATCTCTTGAAAATGAGTTTTGTGCTCTGATACTCATTAGGAGAGTAACGTATTCAGATGTGTTAGCGTGATAACAGTTTCCATTATATCAGTAACATCAAATATATATATAAGACGTTTTTCAGACTGCCAATTCAGCTAATTAAATATTTTCGGTCTTCGCCTGTCAGTCTGTCAAGCTTTGTTCTCCTAGCCATATATTTCATGTGTTCTCGCTTCTTTTCTTACCAGCTAGTCTACTTAGGATGGGCTTCTGCATAGGTGGCACATTCTCTGTGATATAAATGCGCATTCAGGAATAGTTTTAGATGGTGTGCGCTTGATCTTAGCTGATGAGTTGCGTCTAATCAGCTTTATTTGTAATTCGTCCTATCGAAATGTGGTTCTCGAAGTAGATATGTATCAGACTAAAATGTGACGCGTAGAATTGTATTCATGCAAAACCGTATTTAGAATCCCACTCCAAGGAGGAGTCGACAAGTTGTGATTTAGGGAGGGTTCCCAGGTGTTTTAACAAGTTTTGCTTTCGACTTTGTCGACTCGTGATAATCTCATTCTCATTTCCTTTCAAGCTTAAAGACATTATTTCTGATTTTCTCCGCATTTAGCAGCATTTCATTGTCAGTTTTTTCCAAAATCGATGACTTTGTTGTGCACTACCTTTGATTTTCATGAATGATCTTGATATACTGTATTTAACGTTGAGGAAGATTAAAAATGAATCAATTGTTTGCTACTCCTGTATAGTTCCTTCTAAAATGAGGAGTGTAAGTTAAAAAGCAAGATTTTTGCCATGTCCGCGCTCCTTACCCATCATAGACATTCATTAGTTCGTCCTATACTAATTATGATTTATAGGAATTAGTAATTGGTCCATCAAGATTTTACACTATTTGCGTGTATATTAGTATAGATGAGCAGTATTTAACCATTAAAAACTCTAGCAACCAACAAATTACATCGCTACAGACCTAGGTAGCTAAACATAAGAGATCTTGCGTTGACTTGTTACGAAAAAAAACATTAAAGTATATAAAGGATACGATTTTAACAACTTTCTTGAAATCTGAAAAGCTTTAATATATTAGTCAAACGTTTTCGATAGTGCAGGGAACGAGTTTTGAAGTGAAATTTTAACTCGTAAGTCAAATCTCAAGATATAAAAATCACGAGTGAAGAGTAGCGATCAATGGATCTTTCATAGTAGTCATAGGATTCAATATAAAAATCTTAACACGATCTTCACAATTTTGAAAATAAAGAATATCATCATTTACGAATTGATTGAGACGTATAATACTGCATGAAGCGTCATAGATGAATAAGTAGTTTATAAGTGCAATAATCATTTTTGTGAGGTAGATCACTAGTTAGAAAAATATTAATGTTAAATTCAATAACAAACATAAAAAAAAGATAAATATTGAGTCTGCAGAAACAATTTTTAATGAAATTGCAGGAGCACGTACAAAAAGAGAAATTTTCTGCACTAATTTCGAAAATAAATAATATAGTGTAGTGATCTTCGTCAATTATTTATAAAAACAATTACTCTACGAGCATATTTTTATTGTAGTCTATATTTATAATTTAAGTAAGGTTTAAAGATATATGTAAGTTCTAAACTTTTACTCCAAGGGACTGTGCTAACGAGCCTCTCATGCATTTTACAGATAATTTCTATCCAATCTTGAATGAAGAACCACAGAAATTAGCGAAAGTTGATGTCATCTTGGATAAAATGATAGTTTCTTCGAAAGCATTGAATTTTTTCACAACAAAATTTACTATTAATTACTTAATTTTCTCAGACAGTGAAATGAGACCTAATTACTTTTGTTGATGATCAATAAATTCAAGAGTAGTTAAAACTCTGTTCGTTCAAAGGCAGCATTGACTTCCTAAGTAAAACCTAGATTGTGCTGAAAATCTTGGACATTGTAGATACCTAAATGACTTTGGATTCGATTCAAAAAACTCTATGTCTTATGTTAATAATGTTTGATTGATTCTAATTATAATCGAATTCGATTAGAGATAGACGCGAGTGTGATCTTCTTGTCTGAGAAACCTAGATCGAAAAATATTTTATGAGTTTAAATTAAAATTGTTTCTCTTATGAAGAGCTGGACATTAACATATTAATAGTTTTAGTATCCCACGCTGCTCGAATAACTTGAAGAATCAAATAAACATGATGAAATGTAAGTTATGTGTTGAGACTTACGATTTCATCTATGAAAAAAAGATCATTTCCATCAGAATAATACCTTTCTTTTGATTATAAATTAAATGAATGAAATATTCTGCATGACTATATCATTTTTCATTGACGAAAGCGAAAAACTTCAAAAGTGACATTCTTTTCAGTGCCAAAACACCGTTTTCTTCATGCTTGCCACATGAAATAAAAGAAATCTATGCTATATTTTTATTTGTGGTTGGCCACTGATAACTTCATTTTCCATGCATCAAATAGTTTCCACTTTTCTAAAACTTTGTAAACTTGTCTAAATGCTCAACTATTATTAAAAAAAAACAATCGATATGGGTAGTCGTCTGTAATTTTCTTAGCCCAAAAAAACTGTCCAGTACTTCTTGTATTTAACTTTGACTGCTTCGAATTGTTTCTACGTTTATTTAAACTTTTCTCCTGATTTTGAAAATATCATCTCCCTGCTTTGACTTCTACCAGTTACTCCTAATTATAGCTAAACGATGATCAGATGAAAATAATCGATCCCAAAAAAGGACAGAACCGAGTTCTTCCCTTGCAATCAAATCTATCTAATAAGAACAAAAACATTATTCGTTTAGAATATGTTATTGTTTATCAAATCACCTTAAGTATTAGTTAATCGAGAAAGGAAGAAATATATGTGATGCTCGAAGATCCAAGAAAAAATATTCGATAACTATATACTAGGATGACGCTTTTTTTACTCCAGTCAAAACAATTGAAAAATCTTGGATATGAATTTTGCAAAATATCAAGTTACACAGTAAAAAAAAGAACTTTGAGTTTTCGTACCGAGTTGAGGAATCTACAACGGTTCAGCAGATCAAGATCCGAGCTTTCATTTTCGGATAAAAACTGGTGATCTTAAATGATTTACACTGAGTTACAGTGATTTAAATCAGTCGATTTCTCCTTGTCCCATTCGTATTCGTATCCAAGCCAATAGTACTTCTCAAACTCAGAGCATAGTTTTAGTCAATCTGACATGATCGGTATGTAAGTCTACTCTGCATTATCTTTGCTTTCTGGTGGAATATTCAATTATTCATATATATTTTTTTTTGAAGAGTTCCAACTCGTGAAATCTCTAATCGCTATAACTTGAAGAAAGTAATATAAAAAGATAAATATGTATAAATGATATCATCTCTTTTTTTTCATGTTAAATAGATAATAAACAATCCATTGCTTACGTGCACTATGAATTCATGTTAGCAAATATTTGTCTAAAAGCTAGACTTGTTTTTTTGAGAATACTACACTAAGGTTTTTCATTGATCAGCAATTCCAATAAAACTCTAATTTTCTAGCTAGACAATAAAATTGAAGAAATAAAGAATAGTTCACAAGAACACTTCGCTTTAGAAATTCTCGTCAAGAATTCTCATGTTATAAATCTAATGATTTTTCGAAGTAAGCGCATTTTGCGAACAGATGGAATGTAAATAAAAAAAAAAGGATGGTCTGATAGAGCAATAGAATTAAACATGGCAGTGGGTAGCCGACGAGTGACTAGCCATGGCGCTAGAAAATCCGCTGAAAACAATCCGTCAAGTTGTTAGGATTCATTGGAAAAATGTCAAAAGTGTACATCTGATGGGTTTCAGTAGAGATTAGAAGTGGCAAAAAGTTGAGAAATATTTTCAAATAAAGTATGAGTACAGTTTTTCTGTACGGACACAATATTTGAATAATACGTTGGACAGAAAACATCACTCACAGAGTTTATATTCACTCTATCGGAAGCAAAATTGAATAAATAAAATGAATTTTTCTGTTTGGTATATGTCCTTGTCTGTGTTCATTCACGTGCTCGAATGTATTCAAGTATATTGAAATTAGCTTTCTAATCTGATGGATACTTTTAGTAGGAGCGTCACTAATGAGGCACATTTCGATTACATATCAGATCTAGTATAATTTATTTGGAGCTAGAAGTTCAGCTGAACTCATGTTTTTGTAGTGGACGCTCTGAAAAGCGACAGTATCAGTTGATATGCTAGTAAGCATAAGAACTTTTAGCAGAGTTTTCAAGGAGTATGAAGCGTTTTCACTCTTGTGTCACGGATGAGTGTTGCTTCGTGATCAAGGGGGAATCGACAAATTGTCAGTTTGGGATATAAAATGAGTTTGGGTGAGTTTAGCTGAGTTTGAATCAACTCGAGGGATTTTAACTGATATATATCATTCATCATAGTAGCTGAATTTCGGATTGATTATGATCGTTGTTTCTCTTTCCATAAAGGGATTAAATGTAGCGAATATATATTCACTAGAATCAAGTGTTTCTCTAGACCGGAAAGATGTTTTTGGTAAATTCATTGCTGAAACAATTATGTAAAATAGAAAATTAATAAAGATACAGTGGATCATACTTTAACTTGATCCATAGGAAATATCTCATATTTCAATATATATATACATCCATAGATGTTTTGTAGAGATGCTATCTCTGAATATCTTATAGTAAAATGTGTCAACGATCATAGTGTGAGATGGACTGGACTTAAGTTCATTCTCTAATAACATTGCATAAAAAGATAATTTATGACTTTTTTCTTATATTGCAAAATGATATTGAAAAACAATAGAAGAAAAAAAATTATATTATCTGTTGTACTCTTTTCAACCGATCAGAAGACAAGATAGGTTTTGTTTTTGAAAAGTACCAGTTTGCAGTCTGTTTGTGCATGTATTTGATACGACCATTGACTTCAACGGAAAAGAAAGAGTCTGATTGATTACTATTGACAGAATCGAATAAACGCATCCCTCGAATGGTGGAACTAGATACATTTGGAAGACAATCAAGACCAAATTCATCCATTGAGACGTTAGTTCATCATTTTCATTCATGATATCATTCTCAATAGATTCCTTGTTAGGTTGATGTTTCTCATTATCATCATTTTCGTTTTCCTCTTCATCTGCATCCTGATCTTTACCATCGCCCTCATTGTCGTCTTCATAATCATATGATTCAGAAGAATTTTTATTGGAAGTTATACATATTGATCTTGATAATCTTTTGTACGCTAAATTATTCATTTCTTCAAAAGATTGCATCATATCATGAGGACTAACAATAGAAAGTTCACATTGAGATAGAATCTGGCTAGCTTTAATGTAAGCATTAAAAACTGTTTCTTCAATCAATTGTTCTGTAATCGTAGTTGATATTGTAGACGTTGAGTGTACTTGAAAATGTTGTTTAGATTGTTTGTGATGTTTGGGAAATCTAATATTATTGTTCTTGGATTCAGACGAACACTTGACACTTTGAACAACAGCGAGTTTCTCGACACGCTGAAGAAATTCGTGAACAGTAAAGTTCACCACAGATGAAAATGGATCGAAAATCGAACGAGCTGCATGGAAAGTACTTTCGCATACTTGTGAATTACATAAAAAAAACATTTAATGCTTCTTCAGTAATTTTCTGTTCAGCCCACAGAACAACCAGATACGTCAGGCTATGTGCATTCAGCTCGAGTGAGAAAAGAGCAGGTACTGTGATAAAGAAGTTCTTTTTTGGAATAATTCTACCAGCGTCACTTGAGAGCAAATTCGAAGCTCTCTCCTTAAGTTCATCAGCTGCTGTCTCGTGTAACCACGTAGACCAGATCCGTATAATAAAAACTGAACATCAAGCATAGTAAAGACGATCAATTATATTAGTGCTTTTGTAGATAAAGGCCAAATGAACACATTTTATGACCTATCAAAATGAAATTAATAAAATTTGACCGTTCAGTAGTACTCAGTAATGAGGTGGCGAAAACTTTTCAAACAATTTTCGTTATGTCATACATAATATTTTGAAAGAGAACTACCTCGATTATATCATATCTAACGACTCCATACTTAGAAAAAGCAAAAAATATTACTTGTAGACAAGCTTGGGTTGCTTGAGAATTCGAAACATTTTTAATAGAAGAAAAAACAGCATCACTCGTGATCTTTTCGCAGGATGAATAATTTTGTTTGTCCTTTGGGCAAACATCTGATATGGCTAATCCATGATCGATCTTTGAATGGTTCTCAATCAATTCCACGAGATGTTTAATGCTGGCATACCTTTTCCCTATTAATAAAATTGTTTTTGAAGACAAAAGACGGTTGCACAGCTTAGTACATAAATGTGGCGCATCTTGTAAACATACAAATAGCTATGATGATCTCAAAAAAAAACCATGAAGTTTTCTAAACAATGGAAAGCAAGAATGAGAATAAATTCATGTGCTTGAACATTGTTTTTATTGTACTGGAATATTAATATTGTTTTCCGAAAAATCCAATGATAGATGATCGCTGATGAAAGATATTTTCAGATTTTTTTTTTCTAAGAACGATAATTGAAAGTGATTATTATATTATTTTTAATTCTCAAGAAATAAAATAGATTTATATAAGAAGAAATACTTCGTCAACCTGGTTGCACGACATTTGAGCGCGTGACATTTGCGCGCCGACACTTGCGCGCCGACATTTTCGCGCACGACACTTGCGCGCGCGACACTTGCGCGCACGACTCTTCCGCGCAGCGACACTTTCGCGCAACGATATTTTCGCGCACGACACTTACGCGCGCGACACTTGCGCGCAAAACTTCTTTTCATGGAATGGATCTGCGTTTGGGTTTGGGTGTGATGATGACGGAAGGTGGGTGTCACTGCGATGGGAGAGCAGTAGTTCGAGACAATCCTTGATGCATCTTCACTACCTTAGGGAAAATCTTTGATGCTTTTGTGTCTGATCCTCAACGAATCGAATCAGGATCCTTGAAGGATTCGCTGTTTTTTTCCTGAGGAAACGACTAAATCCTGAAAAAAGCATGTAGCCACAGAGTTTCAAGATCCTGGTAGGATTCCTAGCAGGATTCAATCAGGATTCTGAACAGATTGCGTCCGAACTGCATGAAATCTTGAAACAATCATCTCTATTATTCCTGTAAGGATACTAAGCAGGATTAAGTGTGAATCCTTGTAGGATCCTGCGTTCATGATTTAGAAAAATATCTCGATAGGAACCTGGATAAATCCTGAACAGAACCTTGCCTAACCGTGCGAAACCCTGGAAAAACTAATTATCAAGAACTGCGACAGGATCTTGAAGAAAACCTGACGAGATCCTTAAAATCCAGGATCCTGAAAGATTCTTTCAGAATTTCTCAATGAATGATCAGAATTGACACTAGGGTAATCCTTAACCCTCACACCCACACCAAGCACTTATATCCTAAGCCACATCCGTAGTCACATCCAACCCAGACTGAAGTCAAGCGTAGAAAAAAAACATTTTGCGCGCAAGTGTCGCGCGCGTAAGTGTCGTGCGCGAAAATATCGTTGCGCGAAAGTGTCGCTGCGCGGAAGAGTCGTGCGCGCAAGTGTCGCGCGCGCAAGTGTCGTGCGCGAAAATGTCGGCGCGCAAGTGTCGGCGCGCAAATGTCACGCGCGCAAATGTCGTGCCACGCGTCAACCTATAAATAGACACCGAAGACATTTATTATCCTCTAAGTAATATGAAGAAAATCATCAATCCGTACAATTATAATCGTTTACTCGAATTCCGATTGATTTTCTTTTTCATATGAAACTAATTATACTTGTTCACTTACTTTAAGTAAAGAAATTTCGAAACGATTAGGATGTTCTTCAAATCCCATGGAGTCCCGCACTGCTTTCATTTGTTTTGGATCACAATCTGCTGAGAAGTCTAAAATTCGAATATTTTGATTCATACATGAATCAAAAATACTTGACCATCGATCGAGAACATCTTTAGCTGTATATTTACTGTTGATACCGTAAGCAGCAAGAAGGAATGGCGGTGGTGATATTTGATCGATAGGATATATTGGTTGAATTACATGTACATTGATAAGAGATGATTTGTCTATTTCTTCATACCAAGTTTCAAGTTCACCAAATGAACTGGTAGAAAAGTAGCGTGGACAAGTTAAACCCAACAAAAGAGTTCGAACGTGAGTCATAAGAAACTTTTGCTACCACCGCATTACTGTCTTCTCCACAGAATGCATACTTACAGTCGAATGAATCAATAAAGTCCTTAAAACGTTCATATTGAAATTCACCTTCAATGAAATGCTTTTAAGAAGTTATCAAAATTGATCGTAAAATACTAAAACTAGGAATCGATCCTGGAATATTCAACCGAATGAACTCATAAACCGTACGGCCTCCTAGAATGTATAGGGAGGCAGCGAATTCTTTCATCGATTGTTCATAGCGAAAGGCATTTTTGAACATATAATGTTTGATAACATATTTGATATAAAATCCAATGAAAAATCTGTTAATAAATGCCTTTCTAGACAATATATTAGATCTAATAAGAACGGATATTGCTGAAGAAGTTCAGATGAAATTGTTAAAAGGCTTGATGTTTACTGACAATGAAGGATCAGTAGATGAAAGAAGAGCACGCAGCGAACGAATAAATTTTTCGAGTTTCACGCGAATACCAGGCATAACAAAAAATGAATAGTTTCCTAAATTGTTTTTGCCTGGAATACTCAAAAATTCTTTGATTGATGTTGTTTGAGTTGATTCGATTTGAAGAATGGAGAAGACATCATCGACTTCAATCAAATCCATTGAAAAATCGATCAGCTGAAATTTAAGTAATTCGACGGCCTCTTTACCACAAAAATCTTCTACCAAGTAGTAAAAAGAATCTCCACGAAGCGACAGTGCATTAGCTGAAAGAAGAAAATCCATCTGAAATATAGAATTATTTAAAAAAAACGTTGTACAATAAAAGAGCAGAATAATAAGATGCCTTTCTAACTTCGAAAAACGTTACGGTTTCTTCTAGTAATTTATTCCTGATAAAATTTCCACCCCAATAGAGTGTTTCGTATGTTAAATCCATTAGAAAACCTGAAATTTTTAAACTAAATTCTTGATGTTGATTATAGTCAAGCTTATAATTACTTACAAGATCACAGAAAAATAGAATCTGTTATTAAAGAAATATTTATATATAAACCTATATCTGCATACGCTATAGAACATTATGAGTAAGTACATTAATAAAAAAAAGGAATCATAATAAAATATAAATAATATAGGGTTCTATTACGATCAATAATAATATCTTGTTTCTTTTCTCTAATAGAATGAGAACTGTAAATATGTTGTTCTTTTAATTGATCATGCTTTCTACAATAGCTCACTATTGAATTTTCTGTGAACTGATTTCTGACGAATTGAGTTCTTCTATGTTTGAAGAAATCCATAAAGATGGACGCTTGAACTTAGCTTGATATGCATTATAATATTTTACGTTGTATTTGACTGAATACTATTATTTGGTTTAGTTATGAATATGGTTCTCGAATTTGTAAAACTAAAGAGAAACAACAATTTTGTTATTGTCTCAAAGATGATTGTGATGGAACGACTCACTCGTTCTGAGATTATTTCAATAATGAATAACGATAATATATGAACGCAGTATATATTCCAGCAGAGAGAAAAAACGAGAGAGAATGATTAATGAATAGAACATTAGAACATGACCG
>CAJNOP010002619.1:0-11927 GCA_905250075.1 Rotaria sp. Silwood1
GGATACCCACACCCACACATCCACACCTACACCCACACCCACACCACCCACACCCTAGCTGCCTGATTTACTTTTTTTCGATGAAAGCGAATGTTAGATAGTATCAACATACGTTTGCTCATCCTGAGCATCGGTGGACTACCTCTCATTTGCGAACATAAAGAAAATAAATTTTAAATAAATTAAAACATTTAAAATTTCGTTTGATTTACAGATAATAACTTTATGTCTTTTTTTGTAAAACGATCAAAATTTATAGTTAAATTTATAAAATTTGATTATTGAGAACGAATATAGAGAGTAAATTGTGTTAAAAGATTTTAATAAAAGTTATTTTATTTTAACTAAGTATGCTGCAATTTGTAGAGGACGTTAGTTTTTTACAATAGAAAGTTGTTGAGCTTTAGACAGTTACTGTAATTTATAGAGGACGTAAGCTTTTAATAAAATAAGGTTTTTGAATTCAATAGAATAGCTGTAATTTGTAGAGGGCGTCAGGTATTTGTTCAACGACGATTTTCGTTTGAACTTAGCTACGAAGAATTTTAATGCAAGTCAAAAAAGAAATGTACTAGCTGATTTATTTTTCTTTTGTTATTAATAAACTAATACTCTTAATGCACGAGTAAAGGGTCATCGATTTGGGCTGACCTAAGAACAAATTAAATTAAAGACAAACCGAATTTTTAAGGAGGTTATATCATAATTTGTTGTGATAATTCGATATTTATTACGAATGTAATGTGGAAGAATCGAGCTATGTTCGTCACGAGAAGACGTTCATCAACATCCATATTTTTAAGCCGTCGTTTTTAAAATATCAGTTTTTGTATTTTTGATTTTTGTATATAAATGCTTTTGCACTCCAATCAGTTGTCTACGTTCGGTGTTTCATTCCATTTTATAATCACAATTAGATGATGTGTTCAAATCAGACACAGCTCATAACATTCACAGTAACAATTATGTCTGACGAACTCTACAAATTGCAGTCAATTAAGAAGAAAAAAAAACACTACTATATTTTAGCGCATTCTACAAATTATAGCTTATTAAATTGAAACAGTGAAACTCAATCTTTAGCGAACTCTATGAATTTCAGCAAGTTAAAAAACCTACCCTAGAGAAAGTACTGAGTTCAGGGTACCCATGTACTGAGAAAGCTCTAGCAGGGTACCCAATATGGGTACTTTGAAAATTCTCAGTAATTTTACTGATGTATGTACTGTTTGGGGTACCCGTAAAAGTACATCCACTGAATAAGTACCTGCATGGATACACAAGTCTGTAACTTTACTGAGGAAATCTCGACAGGGTATCCTAAATTTTTCGCGTTCTGTGTGGCGACTATTCATTCACCGTTTTCTTTTTTACGTACGGCTCTATATAAACAACTCGATAAATCATAAGAAAATAATCAATTTTCATACTAGTTTTTTCTAAATTATATCTTGACTATTTCTTAATCGAGGAAATGCCGAGCTTGGTCGTAAATTAAGATCGGACTACCCTGAAGTGGTCTACGACCAACTCAAGTTGAGTCGGATCCCAACATTGTTCCTGCTACGTTTTTGGAATTGAAAAAATTAAATTGAATAAAGTAAAAAAAAATCTAGTAAATTATCTCAAGAAAAAGAAAAAATTTTAAAAAGTCAAAGATCAGGTTCGATCCTGAACATACTGAAAATTTGGTAACAGGGTACTTAGAAATACTATACAATGGTACCCAATTCAGTACTTGATCAGTACCTTTAGGTACCCAATTACTGTGCATTTTCCAGCAGGGTACTTGCCAAAGTACCACTTAGGTACCTGTAAGTACCTGCAAGTACTTTGGTACCCAAAAGTTCCTGTGACATACTAGTATCAGGGTACTTTTTTGGGTACCCTTAACTCAGTATATTCTCTAGGGTAACTGAAAGTATAAGTTGTATTAAAATTGTTATCAGTAATTTTCTTAAAAATTTGAAAAACGAAAACTTTAGACCTACGGTTGTTTTCAATTTGAATAAATTAAATTTAAGAAACAATTGAAATTGAATTTAACAGATTTTGAACTTAGATTTTATGTTCGCAAATGCGAAGACACAACCGTTGGCTTATATCAAAAACTGTATGAAAAGTAGTAAACAAGTATTTCCTCATGTATTACTTAACGTAAAAGCAGATTAGCACTAACTTGATGAGAACTTACGTGAGTCATTTTCGTGAAGAAATGAATATAAGCCTGCTACGGTTAAACTACTGCTAGACGGTAACATTAATCATAAAAGTAGACATGGACAGAGTCAAAAATCTTTGTTTTTGACCGGGATCGAGGCTGGGACCAAAAAACGGCCGGTCCTGCTCATGTCCTTTAGTGACTATATGGGTCGCGAAATAGCAGCAAAATACCTTGAACTTGTCGCCATTGACAGAGAATTATGTCGAATTGTCTGTTAGCAAAATTTTTACTAAGCCCGGGACCGAGATCTCGATGACACTGAGATCGAAACCAAAACTTTTTTATCGGAACCGGAACCAAAAAGGCTGGGCCTGCCCATATCTACGTAAAAATCATATGGAACGTTCAGATGAGTTTTGTCAAAATAAGAAAAATTAATTCTTGTTGTTCCAGAATTTACGAAACTCCTGAATACTGAGTTCATGCCAAATGCCATGTACAATGTTCGTGCAAAAAAGCGCTAGATGTCGTTATAAAAAAGTGAACTCATTCTTTTGACATAAGTTGTACACCGGACGGTATACCGACACTTTAATAACACCATCGTCTTGGCTCGGTCTGCCTCTGAATTTTGTACGATCTTGCGTGGTGCATGGCGCGAATGTTGGGAGCAAAATTTATTATGCGACACATAAATTTATTCTTGTCACGTTTCACACTCCGATTGTCCTTCTCTGTATAAAGAACGAAGAAGAGTAGTGAAGCGTAGAATAAACACATCCATTATACTTACATAGCAAGATGTGAGATAGGCAATGCAGAAGACGAGTCATCGTTGCGAAAAGAGAAAAGAAAAAAAATGCATATCACGATGATGGTGCGAAAATAATTGGGTAGCAAAGTATAAAAAAAAGTTGTAATAGACACATATCAGTTAAGGCAAAACACTATGTCAGCGTCGAGTGGGACGAAAATTATCGCAATTATCGGCGGTACTGGAGCCATGGGTCGTCCAATTATCGCTACATTGAGTCAAACAAATCATTATAAATTGCATGTGTTAACACGTGATACTCAAAGTGAACAAGCAAAAACTATTTCGAAAACATATCCAAATGTCGAACTGATCGAAGGTAATTATGCTGATGAACAATGTGTACGAAAATTGTTCACATCCGTCTATGGCGTGTTTTGTAATACCGATATTTGGAGTTGTGGTGGCTATCAAAATGAGATCGATCTAGGAAAGATGATATTCAACATTGCTAAAGAAATGAATGTACAACATTTCATCTACAGTTCACTTGATCATACACAAAAATTGTTGGTTAATCATGGTGGATATCGATGCTATCATTATGATGCCAAAGCAATTGTAGCTGAATACATTGAATCTCATGATCCAAAACAACAAATACCATGGACAATAATTACCACAGCTCCATATTTCGAAAATTTTCAATCAGTTTTTCTTCCAAAAATAGATCCTACTGATCCTGATCAACTGATATTTATCTTTCCTATGGCCGACAAACCTATCGTCCTGGTGGCTCTTGACGATATTGCTTGGTTCGTTAAATACAGTTTCGAAAATCCGGACAAATCTATTGGAAAAAATTATCACATTGCTGGTGATAATATTACAATGGATGAACTTGTTCGAACTTTCAGTGAAGGTAAGTTTCATAAACGATGATTCTACGTCATTTGGGATGATTGTATTGCTTTTCAGTAACCGGCATCAGAGCAAAATACGATGATATGCCACTTGAGAAATACGTCGAAACAATGCGAGAAAAGGAACATATCGATTTTGATCGAAAAGAAAATTTTATTGGTTTTTTTCAGCAATTTTTACAAGAGAAAGTCAATCGGAATTTCACTGCGTTGCAAACTATTCATCCTGATCTGCTCAATTGGCGACAGTGGCTAGTGAAAACAGGTTGGAAAGGTGAACGTGGCACTGTACAAACGTCAAGAGGCTTTTATGAAAAGAAATAGAAACGTTTTCATATCAAGGTTAATCTTTTCTTTATTGTATTTTAGTCCTTCTTTGAATAAACATCTAGTGAGAAACAGTCCCAACTTATAGAGCAAAACAACTTATTTTCTCTCCTTTTGCGTGATCAAGAAATACAATAGATCAGTGAGCACTACCTCTTTTCTCTGTAACATACTCAATCGGGGGTGTGGGTGTAGGTGGATGTGGGTGTGGGTGTGGGTATGAGGTGTGGGTGCAGTTGTTTATTGTTCACTTACATCACCCACACCCAAAACGCATAATAATGAGTCGAAATTTTAACGACAACAAGATCGTAAAAAGCGCACCTATTTACGAATTGTTTTTCGTTAAACTTTATCGATGCGTTTTATGTTGTTCAAAACTTTAATGCGTTCTAACGAGTAAATGCTTTGAACGAAATAAAACGCATTTATAAAGTTTAACAAAAAAAAAAAACGTAAAAAGGTGCGCTTTTCACAATTTTTTCTTGATAAGATTTCGGCGCATTAATATGCGTTTTTCTCGGCTGTTTGTCTGACTTGGTAATAGTAGCAATACTCATTTTCGTTGTATTGGTAGATAACTTTTATTCTCAAAAAATACGTTGTAGTTGGCGCAAGTAATCAAGCTCGCTGACAAATGCCTCCGCAATCATGAATAAGCTTTAAAACGATGATTCACCACTTTCTCATTCTCGTCAAAGCACTTCCGTCGGGTTTTTTCAGCCTTATGTCAATAAATAGAGCAGAGAGTTGCTAGAGAAATGATGAAACTTGGCTTGTTATTGTGAAAGCACACATTCTTCCTTCCACATTACTCATTAAGTTACACCAATGTCACTTCCAAAGCTTCACACACCCAAACACAAAGCATGAGCGCTCAGACTGCAGCAAAATCGCCGGAATATATCCGGAGCATGCTCGACTCTGACATTGATCAAATGGCTAGGATAGAACAAATGGTTGCGCCTCTGCACCCATGGTTGTCTACAAATTTTGCGAATGCACTGACTGATTTGAACGCAAATTGTTGGATAGTCGAGTCTGGAGAAACGGGCGCGCTTATCGGCTATTGCGTTGCACGTGTATCTCTGACAGAGACGGGATATGGAGCACATCTTGCCAACATCGGTATTCATCCAGAGATGCAAGGTAAAGGCTATGGACGCCGACTACTTGACCATATAATTGCGTATGCGCGAGACACATGGGGCGCTGAATGGATGGAACTGGAGGTTCACGTCGCGAACACCCGAGCTATCAACCTTTATATGACGAGTGGCTTTCATTTTACCGAATTGCTCACTGATTATTACAGTGAAGGCAATGACGCTTACCGGATGGAACTACCTCTCCACTGAGAGCACTGTCACAATCGTGAGGGTGTTCCTGTTGAACAGCTTCTATAAAATTTTCTAAATATTCCGTTTTTGTCATTGGGTGTGTGGGGTTTGTGTGTGGGTGTGAGTATTAATGAACAGAAAAGTAACACCCACCACATCCACACCCCATATACACACTCACGCCCACACGCCCACACCCCACACCCACGCACACCCTCATTTTGTCAAACATATTCGATGAAAAGATGGATGCATTCTATCATATCAAGTCTCTACTAGCAGAGAAACAGTTTCTTTAGAATATGAGTGTCATTGTTACAGATTCGCTAGTTGTTATTTCTCTAAAAAAAAGTTTTCTCATCAATATTCTGTCGTTTATGTCTTTATGGTAACGGATCAGTAACTTGTATAAAAATAATATGAAACAAAAATGTGATCGACAGTGAAAATTTGCCATTATTTTCAGGATCGACGTCGTATGATTTATTCAATAGTGTCAATTGCTCTACAAGCATTATATCATAGAATTCTCAGCTTTTTTTTTCAACTAATTATTCTAATTCGTACAATTTTATTGAGACATTAAATGAGGGAGTTTACTCTTTAAATTGATAAATGTTATCGCTAAAGTGAATATGACAAGCAAATGCAGGGTTGCCAGATTGTCCGAATTAGTCTGAATTTTCAGACTTTTCTAAGTTTTTCCGACTGCGTTCCGACTGTCCGAATTTATCCGAATTCTGGAATTTTTTCCGAATCGTAGTATTTTTTTAAAATTTCCTGTCCATTACAATTTTCCATATATATTTTGATAGATTTCATATGGCGCCATCTTTATTTTCTTATAATCATTGGGTAATTGATTGTATTATTAGAAATAAGAAGAGAAGGGAGAGAAGAGAAGATTTAATATAATCTTTTTTTCAAATCTCATATCGTCTAAGATTTATTAGAATAGCTTCAATCAATATTTAGTCAAATGAATCATCTATGGTCCAACTATCGCAATCGAATGGATATAGAATTAGTTGAAGCTGAACTACAAATCCGAATGAATTCTGATATTCATTGTTCACGTTTTTATGACTTTCTTTTAACTCAAGACGAAGTATTGACAAAAATAGCTTCAAATGAAAAATTTGTTAGAAAGACACGTCTTGATAAAGGAACTTTAGTGTTTTTCCATAAGTGTTTTGAATTGTATATATACATATGTATAGATAGTGTATTTTGAGTTGTTTTTCTTGTATTAACAGTCTCTTCTTGAAAATGATGTTTCCCAATGGTGTTATAATTAATACATTTATTTTAACTTTGATGAAATATATCTACAGAAAGAATAACCAAATGGAGAAGACTTTTCTGTTAGAAAAAATTCGTTTAAGCGTCAAAAAGCTTAAAAATGACTTTCCGAATTTTTTTCCGAATTAAGTAGATATTTTGTCCGAATTTTTCCGAATTCCAGCAAAAGAATTCCGATTTGTAGGATTTCGATCTGGCAACCCTGAGCAAATGAAACAATTAATAATGACAGGCAAACGAAGAACAATTCTTCTTTATCTTCGAGATATTAAAAATTAAGACAAGTTTGTCCATTTCAGTTCAATTTTTCATAGTGTGTTAGCATGTAGAAAATGACTTCTTTTAGGATGGCTGAATTCTTCGTCACATGAATTTCTCACCAATCATCTTCAATCTTTGTGTTCATGAAGTAATAATAAACAGGTTGGCATACATATCCGACGGTTAAAAAAGTCTTTATTTCCATGATCCATATAAAGAATGAATATGTCAATAAGATCTCATTTAACATAAAGAGAATTAAATAAACGATTGTTAAACTTAAAAACATTAAGTGTTCATAGATGAGTAAAGACACAAAAACGTGTTGTTAACGATATTGGTAAGTATTATCTCTCTATTCAAATATTTAAACGAAATATTCTATTGATTATTATAGAATTTGATTCATCATTAATGAAACATGTTCATCATAATGTAACTTGTTTACTTGATTTACCAGATGAAATTGTTCTTCTAATATGTCGTTATTTGACACCAGTTTGTGTTCTTTATTCATTTTATACTTCTGAAAGAGCTGAATATCGTCTTCATCGTATTATTTCTAATTATTATACAAAAATAAAAATTGATAGAATAACAAATAATAGATTTATGTATTTAGCAAATTTATTTAGTTATTCAAAAATTCCTCTTCGACCTCAATCATTGATATTAAGTAATGAACATGTAACTTATTTAATACAACGTTATTTTAATGATATGAATACAAATACAATCAATTCAATTTTTACCAATCTGAGATCTCTAACATTAATTAATTGTTTTTCAATTGATCTTGATATTCTTGCCAAATTTTATTTCAATATGACACAAATTGAATATCTTCATATTACTTTTCGTAGAATTGGTGATGATATGAGTAAGTAGAATAGAGAAATTTTGGTACTAGTTTACTTTACACACAGCGCCCTCATCCACACGCAGTGCTGTGTGTGCCAATCATATCTCTCATATGTTTAAAGTAAATTAGAACCGTTTTATGTTTAGAGTTTCGTGTGAGAGAAAGATGTGATGCAACAATCAATCAATTCTTATTTAATAGACAAATGTCTTCTTTACAACAAGTTATCATTGATGTACCAGATGGACTTGTATTACATAAAACATTAATACCTAATCAATATCTTAAGAATATTGATTTAGTTTTGGAAACTATCGATGATTTATATGTATTACTTAGTGGACTTGTACCGAATATAGAAAAAATTACTATTCAATTACATCGATCACGAATACTCTGTAAGTATTCGATTCATCTATCGAAGCTTTTGAGATGTGTTCTTTCAATTAGAGAAAGTCTTTTTTGTCAAAAAATTTCAATACTAATATTATAGTGACGGATTTCCGAGGACAGTCGATCGCCTTTTTATTACGCAATTTCCGATACTTCGTAGAAGAAAAAGACCAACAGTGACGTGACCAGATATCATCTCTAAAAAACTTTTTATAACCTGTTTTTGATCACGATAGACTCCATTCTAAAACCCATCGACCGAGTCCGGCTGCATCACCAATCTGACAGTTGCTACTCTAAAGATACGAGCCAATTATAGCTTGATTCTTATGAAATCACCATCAAGTTTCCGTGAGAAATGTGTAGGGTGTGCTAGCCCTTGAATATAAATTCTCATATCTTCGGAACTACTATCAAATGAGGGTTAGAAAATTGCATCGAGAATATAATGAGTACCGAAATGTTAATCTTATTTTGTAGCTCGTCTTCGCCCTCGAAGTTTGTCATCATATCCTCGATTAACTAAATTTACATTACTGGAAGCTGGTATTGGATTTATTAGTGATGATATTAAATCTATTCTTGGTTATATGAGAAATTTATTGAAATTAACATTAAGTATTCGTGATACACCTGATCCAACGTTTTGTCATGGTCCCAAATTTGAATCAATATTAATTGAATATTTACCAAATCTTTGTCAATTTGATTATACAATGACACATAGAATTGGAAATGAAACATTATTTGAAGATTTTATTGTATGGCCAATGAATTACGTTGTTTATGAAGATGAAAAGTGTGAATGGGTACATGTCTATTCATTACCATGGCCATCAAATAAATATGATAAACGAGAATTACCTATTGTAAAAAATCAATGTAATACATCAGTTACATCAGATGTTAAGCAAGATGAATATATAAAAGATGTTATGATTACAGAACCGAATGAATTATTTGAATTGAAGACACGTTTTCGTCGTGCTTATCAAATAAGAACATGTTTATCAATTGATACAAGATTGACATCACGAATTTCTAAAGTAATTCTTACAAAACAAACTCGTAAGAGAATTTTATCAAATAAAATGTATGAAAAAAAAAGATCTAGATTATTTGTTTCAGGTATAGCTTCAATGAATTCCATGATCCAACCTTTTGTTCGTCATTTAATAGTTGAATGTCGTTTAAATGATGAAAGAGAAATTCATCTTCTTGCTCGTCAATTTCCGCATGTTGAATATTTAAAATTATTATTTCCATTTGAAAAATCTGCATTTATTCGTTGTTTTCAAACATTATTTAGTGTCGATGAGAGTATTAATACGAATCGTCGTATTTGGCATAAATTAATAAACTTTTCAATTGAATTCTCTAATAACGAATTAAATCTAATGTTAGATGATAATGATTTTCATCGTTGGCTTACTAGAAATACTGATTTCAAATTTGTTACATCGAGTTTTTATCTTAATTATTTCAATGCAATCCTTTCTATTTGGTTTTGATATTTGAACATTATTGACAAAAAAAAGACTTGTTCAATTTGTTATATTAAATCAAACATAACTAATCATGAAAAAAGTTTTCATCGAGATAATCATTATTTTATGCAAATCTTGATTGACAAATAAACTTGTCCTAGTAGAATGTGTTTTTACATGTGTAGACCTCAAGATTTGTAGATACTGCATGAGTTTCTTTCCATAGCCAAGTGCTTGAATGCTTGCATGAATTATGCGCAGAGATTAAATAACCCATGCGCCGAACTCATGAAAATCCTATGAATGAGCATCCTAGAAATGATACAAGAATTATAGCTTTTCTGTTTAAGACAAAATAATGATCCTTGGCTTTCATGATATCAGAATCTACAGCGAGTGTTAGCATTATTCACCCATTCTGCTATATGTGTTGGTTGTTTTTAGCCATTCTAAAACGAGCTAAACGGCTGACCTAAAAACATTCTATTCAATGGAGCCTGTTACAAGTCTATGTGCAAAAATTGTTATCTTCAAATATATTTTCATCCGTTTTTAGAATAAAGATAAGGATGGCGCTGACTGAATAATTTTGACATTCAATGTAATTACGCATGAAAAGCAGGCTTCACATGAAATGGGATGGGACGGATTGTTCAGTCCATGTGATTTCCTTTTTTTTTTCATGGAAAAAACAAGTTCTTTTTCGTTAAAATATAAGCTTAAAGTTTTTTTAGAAAAACGATGGGGAATAAAATTTTTTATATTCTCGTTGTCGCTATTTTTCCCCTAACTTTTTTGTACTTTTTTTCTGAAAATATTTCTAATCATTTTACAAAAGTTTCAAGAATAAAAACTACAACTATTTCTATAATCCGCTCTGTGCTTCTAACTTAAAAGAAGAAGCAGATCTTGGGGTGTGGGTGTGCCTACAATTCTGATACTCATATGAGCCACCCACAACCACAGCCACAGACACATCCACCCACCCACCCACACCGACACCCACACCTCCACGCCCACACCCACACCCACACCCACCTCACACCCACGCACACCCCACACCCACCCACCCACACCCACCCACACCCACACTCACACCCACCCACACCCACATCCACACCAACCACACCCACACCCACACCCAGTAATCACGATACTTAAACTGCAAGCCAGCAAAGGATCTGTCACCATGTGAAAGCGAGAAACTGTGGAACCCACATATCAATTAATATTTCTCACAAGTACTCAACGATGATATCATTCTTTCATCATCTCACACTAACTTACCTTAAAATCGCGCATTCCGCATTTCCAATAACAACAAATAATAAAAGTGACATACACTGTTCGTTTCCTCTGCAAGCCTTAAAACTACGAATAAAATTGCTCACGCTTCCACAGAAAATCAAATACAACACACAATCAGTTCACCACAGAAATCATCACCTAATAAACAACAAAACTCAGAACCCTGGCAGGCTTCGCTGCTCCTTCACCACCCCTCCTTCCCGAACTGCCTGAAAAGTCGTACACGGCGTCCAAAACCATATGCCGTCAGTCATAGCTAAACCCCTTTTCCTTTTACTTTAAATGAATGTTACAGAGTTAACGTCCTCCATTTTTTCTATTATCGTCGCACAAACAACGTATACGATCACCTATCTTGCTCATCTGAAAAGCAAAACTTCCAACTCTCCCCTCCAACAACATCACATAGCAAACGAAAATTCATAATGATACTTCCTTTCACCTATTTTGGTCACTTCCAAGCAAAGCTTCCGACTGCCTCAGTTCATACAACATCACATACCAAACGAGAACTAATAATAATGCTTCTTCTCACATATTTTACTCACTTACAAGCAAAGCTCACCAGTCCCTCAGCTCAAACAACATCATATACCAAACGAACATTCACCATTAGATTTCTCTTCACCTATTTTGCTCACCTACAAGCAAAACTACATACTCCCTCAGCTCGTACAACATCATACACCAAACGCACATTCATCAAGATACTTCTCTTCACCTATTTTTGGTCACTTACAAGCAAAATTCCCGAGTCCTTCAGCTGATAGAACATCACATACAAAACCAACATTCATCACCAGACT
>CAJNOP010002621.1:0-16563 GCA_905250075.1 Rotaria sp. Silwood1
TGAACAAATCAAAAAAATATTCTATTCAAATATTTTTCTCAATATAATGCAAAGGTTTCAAGTTCAATACATGATCCATAAAAACAAAACAAATCAATAAGTCAAAAAAAGCTTCCATTCACATATATTCCTCGATACGAACCAAAGGTTTCCAGTCGACTACATGATCGACGAAAAGCCGCCAAATGACCCATAAAAATAAAGATTCCATTAAAATATTTTTCTCAATATGACGTAAAGGTTTCGGATTGATTGCATCATCGATGCAAACGCGACAAACGAATAATTCAAATCAACATTGGGTTCGAAAATTCTTCTCAAAATGACGCAAAGGTTTCGAGTTGTTTGCATGAGCGAAAAAACCACGACAACTGAAAGTTTCGAACGAAGATTCTATTCCGATATTTTCCCCAATACGAGGCAAACGTTTCGAGTTGATCGCATGATCGATGAAAACAAGACAAATGAATGATTCAAATCAAGATCATATTCAGATATGTTCCCCGATACGAGGAAAAGGTTTCGAGTTGATTGCATGCTCGATGAGAACACGATCAATCAATAATTCAAATAAAGATTCTATTCAAATATTTTTCTCAATATGACCCATAGCTTTCTAGTTGATTGCATGTTCGATGAAAACACGACAAATGAATACTTCAGAAAAAGATTCTACTCAAATACTTTTCTCGAAACGATGCAAATGTTCCAAATTGACTCCACCATCAAAAAAAGCACGACAAATGAATAAGTCCAAAAAAGCTTCTATCCAGATATTGTCCCCGAAACGAGACAAAGGTTTTTAGTCGGTTGCACGATCGAAGAAAACACGACAAATGACCCCTTAAAATAAAGATTGCATTAAAATACCTTTCTCAATATCACGCCAAAGTTCCGAGTTGAGAGCATGGTCGCTGTAAACACGGCAAATGAATAATTCAAATTAAGATTCTATTCGAGTATTTTTCTCAAAATGACGCGAAGGTAGCGAGTTGTTTGCATGACCCATAAAACCACGACAAATGAAAGTTTCGAACGAACATTGTGCTCTGATATTTTTCTCAATACGAGGTAAAAGTTTCGAGTTGATCGCATGATCGCTGTAAAACACCACGAATGAAAAATTCAAATTAAGATTCTACTCAAATTCTTTTCTCAAAACGAAGCAAGGGTTTCGAGTCGATTCCATGATCGATAAAAGCACCACAAATGAACAACTCACATAAGGATGCTATTCAGATATTTTCCCCAATACGAGACAAAGGTTTCGAGTTCATTGCATGATCCATGAAAACACGACACATGAAAAGTTCGAAGGAAGATTATATTCAAATACTTTCCTCGATAGGAGGAGAAGGTTTCGAGTTGATCGCAAGATTGATGAAAACGCGACAAATCAGTAACTCAAACAAGCGATCTATTCCCATATTTCCCTCAATTCGAAGTCACGCTTTCGAGTTGATTGCATGATCGATGGACACATGAAAAATGAATAATTCAAATTAAGATTCTATTAAGATATTTTCCACAACAAGAGACAAAACTTTCAAGTTGATTGCATGATCGGTGAGAAATCGACGAATGAATAAGTCAAAGTAAGATTCTATTCAGATAATTTCTCCGATACCAGGCAAAGGTCTCGAGTTGGTCGCATGGTCCATGAAAACACGACGGATGAGTCATTTAAACAAGTGATCTATTCCAAAATTTTGCTCCATCCGAAGTGAAGCTATGGAATTTACCGCATGATCAATGAAAATACGACAAATGAATAATTGAAAGCAAGATTCTATTGAGATTTTTCCCCAAATAGAGGCAAAGGTTTCAACTTGTTTGCTTCATCCATGCAAAGACGACAAATGAATAATTCAAATTAAGATTCTGCTCCGATATTTTACTCAATCCAAGGCAAAAGGTTCCAGCTGATTGTATGATCTGTGAAAACATGACAAACGGATAATTCAAATTAAGACTCTATTCAGATATTTTCCTCGATACAGGGAATAGGTTTCGAGCTGATTCCAGTATCGAAGAAGAAAAGACAAATGAATAACTGACACAAATGATCTGTTCGATACTTTTACTTGTTTGGAAGTCAAACTTTCCGGTGAATTACATGATCGATCAAAACACGACAAATCGATAATACAAAACAAGATTCTATTGACATATTTTCTTCGGTACAAGGCGAAGGTTTCGAGTTGAATACATGGTCGATGAGAACACGACAAATGACGAATTGGAATTCATAGGATTCTATTGAAATGTTTTACTCAATGAGAAGCAAAGATATCGAGTTGATTACAGGATTGATGAAAACACGAGAAATGAGTAACTCAAACAAGTGATCTATTGCTGCATTACGCTCGATTCGAAATGAAGCGTTCGAGTTGATTGCATAATCGATGAAAATACGACAAATGAATAAGTCAAATAAAGCATCTATTTCGATGTTTTCTCCCATACGAGGAAAAGCTTCTCAATCGACTTCACCCTAGATGATGGCACCAGAAATGAACAGTTGAAAGGAAGATTCTATTCAGATTCTTTTCTCAGTACGAGTGAAAGGTTTTGAGTTCATTGCACAATCGATGAAAAGGCGATAGATGAATATCAAAAACAAACAATGTTTTCGAAAATTTTCCTCGATTCGAAGTGAAGCTCTGGAGCTCACCACACGATCGATGAAAACACGACAATTGAATAATTCACATTAAGATTCCAGTCAGATATTTTCCGTGAATCCAAGGTAAAGATTTCGAATTGATTCCTTGATCGATGAAAACCAGACGAATGAAGAATTCAAAGGAAGATTCTATTCAGATCTTTCCCCGATATGAGGCAGAGGTTTGGAGTCGATTGCATGATCGAGAAAAACACAACAAATGAATAATTCCAAGCAAGATTCTATTCACATGTTTTATGCAGTCCGACGCAAACGTTTCGGGTTCATTGCATGATTGGTGAAAATACGCCAAATGAATAACTCAAACCAAGATTGTATTTAGATATTTTTCTGAATGCGACGTAAATGTTTCGAGTTGCTTGCATGATCGATAAAAACACCACAAATGAATAACTCAAATAACGATTCTATTCAGATAGTTTCTTCAATCCGAGGCAAAAGTTTTGAGTTGATTGCATGATCGATGAAAATACGATAAATGAATAATTGAGACCAAGTTTCTATTCAAATATTTTCCACGGTACGAAGCAAAGGTGTCAAGTTGGTTGTAGGATCGATGGGAACACGAGAAATAAATAATTCAAAGTAAGATTTTATTCAGATTTTTTTTTGCCGGTAGGTGAGAAAAGTTTCGAGTTGATTGTATGATTGATGAGAACACGACAAATGAAGATTTTTAAGAAAGAGTCTATTCAGACATTATTCTCAATACGGCGCAAAGTTTGTGGGTTAATTAGGTGATCGATAAAAAGACGAGAAATGAATAATTCAAAGTAGGATTCTATTCAGATATTTTCCTTAATACGTGGCTAAAGTTTCGAATCGATTGCATGATCGATGAAAAGCGTACAAATGAATATTTCAAAGCAAGATTCTGTTGAGATACTTTCCTCAACACGACGCAACGGTTTGGGTTGATTGCATGATCGATGGAAACACAACGAATGAATAATTCAAACGAAGATTCTATTCAAATATTTTCCTCAATACGATCCAAACGTTTCTAGTTGATTGTATGATCGATACAAACAGGACAGATTATTAATGTTAGTAAGATCCTATTGAGATATTTTTCTCAATATGACGCAAATGTTTCGGGTTGATTCCATGATCGATAAATGCATGACAAATGAGTTGCTTAAACAATTAATCTATTCGAAAATTTTCTTCAGTGCTAAGGAATAGTGTCGAGTCGATTGCGTGATCGATGAAACGGTGAGAAATGTATAGTTTAAAGTAAGATTCTGTTCAAATATTTTTCCGGTACGACGCAAAGCTTTCGAGTTGATTGTATCATCGATGAAAACACGACCAATGAGTAATTTAAACAAGTGATGTATTCGAAAATTTTCCTCGTTTCGAAGTGAAGCTTTTGAGTTGACCGCATGATCGATGAAAATACGACAAATGAATAATGGAAACCAGGTTTCTATTCAGATTTTTTTGTCCGATACGAGGTAAAGTTATTGACTTGGTTGCACGATCAATGGCAACACGAGAAAGGAATATTTAAAATAATTTATCTAGTCGAAAATTTTTCTGAATAGGAGGGAAAGGTTTCGAGTTGATGGCATCATCGATGAAAACAAGAGAAATGAATAATAGAAAGAAAGATTCTGTTCAGATATTTTCTGCGGTACGAGGCAAAAGTGTGAAGTTGATTGCGTGATCGATGAAAACAGGACAAATAAATAATTCAAACCACGACTTCATGGAGATATTTGCCTGAATACAAAGCAATGGCCTCGAATTGATTGCATGATCGATGAAAGCACGACAAATGGATAATACAAAGTATGATTCTATTTAGATATTTTTCCCAATAGGAGGCAAAGGTGTCGAGTTCATTATATGATGGATGAAAACGAGACAAACGAATGATTCAAACTACGACTCCATTCAGATATTTTCCTCGATACGAAGGAAAGGTGTGAAGTTGATTGCGTGATCGATGAAAACAGGACAAATGACTAATTCGAACCACGACTCCATGGAGATATTTGTCTGAATACTCAGGAATGGTTTCGAGTTGATTGCATGACCGATGAAAATAAGATAAATGAATAATACAAAGAAAGATTCTATTCAGATATTGTCCCGTATACTAGAGAAAGGTTTCGAGTTGATTGCATTATTGACGAAAAGGGGACAAATGAATAATTCAAACTACGAGTTCATTCAGATATTTCCCTCATTACGAAGCAAAGGTTTCGAGTTGATTGCATGATCGATGAAAACACGACAAGTGAATAATTGAAAATAGGATTGTATTAAGATATTTTCCTCCATGACGAGGCAAATCTTTGTAGTTGATCGCATGATCGATGAAAACAAGACAAATGAATAACTGTAACAATTGATCTTTTCGAAAAGGTTGTCGATTTGTAGCGAAGATTTCGACTTGATTGCATGATCAATGAAAATATGCACAATGAATATTTGAAACAAGTGATGTATTCGAAAATTTCGCTTGATTCAAACAAGGTATAGCGTTTGTTTGATTTTCCATGAAAACGCGAGAAATGAATAATTCAAATAAAGATTGCATTCGGATGTTTTCCTTCATACGAGGCAAAAGTTTCGAGTTTTTGGAATTTTCCATGAAAAGACTACAAATGGATAGTTCAAACCAAGGTTCTTTTCAGATATTTTCGCCGATAGGAGTCAAAGGTTTTCAATTGACTGCAGGATCGATGAAAACAGAAGAAATGAACAATTCAAGCAAGATTGTATTCAGATATTTTACACAATACGAGGCAAAGACTTCGAGTTTATTGCATTATGATTGAAAAGTGGTCAAATTGATAATTCAAACCAAGATTATGTTGAGATATTTTCCCCAATACGAGACAAAGGTTTGGGGTTTATTGCATTATGTATGAAAACACGAGAAATGAATACTTCAAATAAAGATTCTATAAAGATATTTTTCCCCGTACGATGCAAAGGTTTCGGTATTGTTGGATTATCAATGAACACGGGATAAATGGATAATTCAAATAAAGATTTTATTCAAATATTTGCAGACATGGAGTAATCTTTGAGAACTTGCGATATGAATGAAGAGCACATGATATGTTGGCAGTAGTAGTGTAAGCAGAGCTGTATTCGATTACTGGAATTATTTCAGATGCATTTTGTAGAGTATGCTGAGAAGTGAAGTCACCTAGAAAGTGAACGAAGAGTACGTTTCTGTATTAAATGGGTCAGAGCGCGTTGAACATTTGTATGTTCAAATGGAGCAGCTTGTGCCATGTATGTTGTTGCTACCAACACTAAAGCGATGATTAAACCAATCATTGGACTGAGTTGCTTCATTGCTGTTTCTGGAGAAGTTGGTAACTGAATATGAAAAAGTATTCGAATGGTATGATCATACAGTTGTGCTTCAGCTTTATATATTTGTAGGCCGTGTAGCCAGGGGGAAAATCTCCAAAATTATTTTTTTGCATAGATGACGAATGAGATAGGGTTTTTTCGTCTTTAGAATGGGATTTTTCTCTTCTCATAGGCAACGGTGTACATCATCATTAAAGAAAAGAAAAATCATGCATATATATTCATAGTGACGTCTTTCTATACATTCAAATAGTCCTTTTCTTCTTTCTTTTCTATGCTCATGTGACTGTAAATGATAAAAAAAAGAACCATTTAGTCATCGATTATGCATCTATCACATTTATTGAGTCATGAGATTGTTTTTATACTATCCAAGTCAATGAGAGTATTTCTTATTCGTTCGACTGAAAGAATTATCATGCGAAATAAAATAAAATGCGTACGCATGTTTGTATGTTTGTGCGCACGTATATAATCATGCGTCCACTTGTATTCGTAAAAGTTTCCGAAAAATCTCTGAAATTGTGACAACTTTGCGGTATATCATCACTCAATCAGATTAGAAAGCTTTTAATAGCAGCATAAATAAAGAAAAGACAAGTTATTTAGTTTTTTATCATCTTACGACGGTTCGACAAAAGAGGGGACCGATAAGGGGCAAAATCAGCCCCCTATCGAAATTCGACTTTGTTCTTCCAATTTTATTATTTTCCCTGTCAGAAGTTTATTTCTATCGAAATCAGACAATTTGATGCATTCCACATTGCACACAAGCCGATTTAGCTACCCCTCTTGTCTCTATATTATATGACTACGATAGATGTTAGTCTAGTGGTTATTGCTTCACTAGTTCATTCTTATGTTTAGTCCATTTATATATCAAATCGAAGCTCTTTTATTTTTCTATCGAATGACATATAAACATAAGAGAGATAATAGTTCAATTGCCTTCTTTCATATCGAAATGTCCTACGGCTATATGATATATATGCATGTTCTAAGGATGGTAGTCATGTTTTTATTATCTGAAACATGTAGATCCACTCTGGTTTATATTCTGACCAATAAACCTGATCGAGATTTATTTAAACTATTATGCATAGCTTCGCAGCGTGTGTCGCTACAACTAACGTTAGGTCCTAATTTCCTGATTTTTTTTTCTCGTGTACTGTGGCGATCCGCTGCAATATCTATGCTAATAGTTCAATGATTGTAAAAAAATCTATATAAAAGTGGAAAGGTATATCTCGTTTGAAACGTTGAGAAAAGATCGTATGATCTGTGCTAATATATATGATGATGGGATTTATTTAGCAATGCTGTTTTGAAAGATTGTAGTCGAATAGAGTGATGGGGGATGTTACTGATATTGAAAAAAATCTTGCATTTTTTTGAACCAAATGAAAAATTTAAAAGTTGTTTCGTATCTTTATGATCAAGATGGGATGGGGCTCTCATGATGATTGTTGTTGTAAGAGAAATGATTTATGTGAAGAGAACAATCTAGGCATTATATCTATAATAAATAATTGCTGACTTGTGGTAAAAAGATATATGAACTGATCCGGGGATCGCGAAGACATTTCATCTACCGGTCACTGTTTATTGTGATTTCATTTAAATAAAATTTTGTCTACTGAAAGTTTGTGGCAATGGATGATCGCTGTTGTCCGTGCGGTGCTCGTTTGAACTGTAGGTCTGCTATTCGATCCTTAAAATCACCGTGTCTACGAATGTTTATGTTGATGCGAACTATGAAATCTCTCACTAGTGAAATGAAGATTTGTAATGTTTGTCGTATACTGTATAAAAAATGAAAAAATGAAAATTCTGAATTTTCTTCTATAGTGACACGTTTGGAACATGATATGATGATGAAGATTGGCGACGATGATAATTCGGTATTTTTTTCGTTTTTTTTCATTGTTTTCAATATCTTGTTTATAAGAGTGATGTTACGGATGTTCAAGTTCAAACTGATGATGCTTCTTTTCAATTGTCGGTGCAAAGTTCAACGGTGAACAAGACCACAAATAATGAAATAGTTACATTATAGCTGGATGCGACTTCCTCTTCACATAAGTGAGTAAGATATTAATTTTCATAAATAAGAGTTTAAAAAATTGTCATTAGAAAATGTTGTGTTTGTCGTGAAGATCTGCATGGTAATGTGGTGAACTTTCTATCGAAATATCGAGACTTTTTACTCTTTTCACGCAATATTTGGATACCAGAGGGTGCACGATGTTGCTCAGATCATTTAATTGGTGATCAATTAACTAAAGAAGCTGCTAATGCAATTAGACCATTCGCAATACGATATCAAGAATTAAAGTCTTCTGATGTTTAACTTCTTTTAAACAAATCTCAGAACTTATTTTTTAAATGAACAGAGAAGATTTAATTTTGATGACCCACGAGGCCTTACAGATGATGAATATTGTTTATTATTTAGTCTTTCAAAAGATGATTTTAATGAGCTTATTCAAATTATTTCAACATCTGGTATTCGTAATTCATCTAATCGATCGATAAAAACAGCAATTGGTATTTACTTATGTAAACCTCGTCTTGGGTTATCAAATCATCTCTTAGTGTGCATGTTTCAATTATCAGACAAGAGAACAAATTCCAAAACTATTGATAGTGCCCGTCAAGCTGTATTAAACAATTTTGTACCATACAATTTGGGATTCGGACATGTTACATGTCAAGATGTTATTGATCATCATGCAACAACCATTTCTGGAGAGTTAATGTGTGATGGTGGTGGTTCTAATACAGCAATCGTTGTCATTGATGACACTTATATTTACATTCAAGTGAGAAATAATTTACTATACTTTTGAGTCAGTTTTTTCTAATATTATTTTTTAGAGGTCTCGAAATAATGAATTTCAATGAAAAACATTCAATTTATATAAGAAAAGATCTTTATTGAAGTCGATGATGATTGTAACAACAACGGGTGATATAGTTGCTTGTATTGAACCCTTTTTCAGACTTTAAGAATAATGACGCCTCGATAATGAATGATATCCTACTTCGAAACATTGACAACATACTCAATTGGCTCGAAGAAGTAATATTCTTTTTTTTCCTGAAACGTCAATACATGCTATTTTTCGTTAGAGTGATATCGTGGTAGTCGATAGAGGCTTTAGAGATTCTATTTCTGTTATGCAAGTTATCGGCCTGGGTGTTGCAATGCCATCATTTCTCGATAGTAAAAACCAATTTTCAGCCAAAGAAGCAAACCAATCTGGATGCATTACAAAGGTACGTTGGGTTGTGGAGACGGCAAATCGTCGTATTAAACAATTTAAATACTTTGCCAATACCATCCAAAATTCGTCATTAATTTACTTAGAAAGCGATCTCTCAATTGTATGTGCTCTTATCAATCGCTATCAACCACCAATGGCAACATCAAAACCAGAAGATTCAGAAGTTGGTCAAAAAATTATGAAATTACTTCATCAAAAAAAGAATTCAGCTGGTAAATAACTGTAACAATAGCTTGTTGTATAACATGTTTCATATCCCTCTTTAGCTCCTCGAAGAAAACAATCTCATTGAACGAACTTCACAGTGGGGGACAACTAATCATGATGAAATTATGGATTTCTTTTCGATTATGTCAGAAGAAGATGTGGGAGATTTAACTCTCGGTAATAAGTTTAGTTTCGAATTTTATTTCCGAATTTATCTTTCTGTAAGTGTCTTTCAACTAAAGCGTGCCCATTCGTACGCTGAAGAAAAGTGTTCTACAACGGATCTAACTGGCATGGTAGACTACGCCGTACAACGATGTAAAAGTATTTCAAACTTAATATGTGTCCCAACTCAATCTGCACACGGTAATCGAACGATTTACCATCATACAATACAATTTACAAATGAACAAATTCTCGGATGATGGTGCGATTGTTTTACTAGTGCTTGATTTCTAGGCTGTCGCAGTCACATTTCATCAGCTAGATGGTTCCTCGATTGTGAACGGTGGCAGACGCCAAAATGTCACATGCCATCCGGGAGCTAGATGAACTTGGCAACAGATGCTATACAAGTATCAAATTTTTATGACTCTTCTGATGGCGCGATGATGATAAATCTCGTTACTCATTACCATAAACGTCGCCAAATGATTAATTATTTTGAATGTTCATTATCAAATACACGTTCTTTCGTACACTTTACATCTATTAAATCTTTCAAATCTGCTAAAAGAACTAGATTGAAAATAAATCTCTTAGCTTCTAATTGCTGTGTTATACTATGACGCAGATATATTCACAATAACATAATACGAGAACGATGTCAGTGAAGCTTTTAAGGTTCATACTATGACTATGTTCTAAATTCGTCGACAATTAGACTTACTGGGCCACTTTTTTTCTGTTCATATTTTAGGATGTGTGTGGGTGTGGGTTTTGGTTGTCGGTGTGACTGTGGGTCTACCCTTTGTTTACCTCCACACCCACAACCTGCCGGATCGATTTCAGGTACAAAATGTCGTACCCGTGCAAGATACTAGTCTACAAGTATTTCTCAGAGACAAAACTGCAATCGATATCATATTAGCAATTAGCGAAACAATATACAAACCGAGAGATTTTTTCTGGGAACATGCTCGCTCACAGACAGGTTCACCAATATTTTATGCTGTCGATACATAATCTACATTGCTAAGTTCATGTCTTATAAAGAAATAGAAAGGAGTAGTAAAGAAAATAAAACTTCATTGACCGAATGCCACAAACTAGCGCTTGTATTCTTTTCAGAGGACAGATGAAAATGTTTGTAGAGCATTGGTTATGGTGGATATGTTCAACATATACCAGAATTTGACCGTAATGAGATGAAGAATGGTTTTTTTTCCAATCGTCGGCCATTTACCAAATCTTCAAGTCGTCATCATCGAACTGACGATGTTTGAGACGAGTCATAATGGAGATTGATCGCTCAGTTTTATTCATCTCCACCAGATAAACTATGTAGAAATCAAAATAAAGATGTTTCTGTCATATTAAAAAACAATCGAACAATCAGCACTTACAAAAACTTGACAATATCCTATTTTCCACAATCTCAAGTATCAGTCTTTCTCGCTATATGCTTTCATGCTCATTTGAAAGAAAAGTCCTATTAGGATAGTATATTCTATTGAACAGTTTTCAGTCGAGTCTGCGTTGAATTCCTGAACGTTTGTATTCTTGAAAAAGAATCAAAGATGATTACTTACTCTGTAACGTAGTTTCGCGATCGTTGCCAGACAAGTTTAATGTCTATTGAAATTTTTTTTTTAATATGCATCAAACATAAGTAGATATTGAGTCTTTTCTCTCGTTTTCTTTTCTAGTTGAAAAATTCTCGATCACCAATAAAATACTATGCCAATGAAAGTCATCATTTGCTTCTCTTCATGTTTTTTTTGCAACTATTTCATGTAACTAAAATCACCAAAAGACACTGTTGATTTTTATCTCTCTACACAGAAAAATTCTTTTTCAACCCTTCCTCGTATTATTATTGCATTCGAGTAGATGAGAAGAAAGAAAAGTCAAACGATTTCAAAATAAACGTTCTTTATTTCTGCCATGAGAATATCTGTTTGATGATTAACATCTATATCCACTATAGTAATCAGCAAGTTTCTAAGAGTACACAAATTAATCTCCTTCTTTATATTAAGTCAAATTCTATATTGCCAAAGACACTTGAAGATTATTCTCTTTGATCTTGTGGCAGATCATTACGAAAATGAGAATCACTTTATGTTCATGTAAAACGGCGCCATCAAGTTTCACATCTTGATGTCACAGGGATTATTCCGAAAGTTGTTACATTTATTTCAAAAGGTTATCATTAGTCTAGAAGCGTCAAAATCAGCAGTTTCTTTACGCCGTTCACAATCAACGAGTGAATGAAGTTAAGTCGAGAATATTAAAATGAGTGAACTTGAAACATATTAATAGTAATCTCTCTTGTATTAAACTAATTTTTCTGCTCTTCATGTTCATTACTTATATTCATTGATATATTTTTATGGCAATCGGGATTATATTTGACAAGCTTGTTGACAGCAGAATTGAAAAAAATCATCAAAATAGTGCTCTTTTTCAGATACAAACTTCTGACTAACGATCGATATCACTTGACAGTTTGATTGCTCATATATTTATGTGATAGATACATATACGGAATAAATGTCTCTAAAATCAAACGTGCGAGATAAGGAAAAGATTTTCTATGATACACGTCTGTTTTTTCAAGATAAAAATTAGTCTCAATATTTATCAATTGACATATAACTGACACTATTTGATAGAGAGATAAAATAATGCAAATATCTTGATAGGTCAGAAATGACTGAAATCATAGCGCTGAGATAGTCATATGTCCACATTCATCAGAATTATATATTTATGTATGTGATACAAAAATTTCTTATCAACTACATCGAAACAATTTCATATTGTTCGGTGAAATATATCGGGCTTATTTTTCCGTATTGCTCTAGTTTCTTCAGAGACAGTTTATAATTGTCCATGAGTTGTTCTTTCATGTCGACGTTCAAGCCATTTCGGTTAATGGAATAATTGTTGCAAGCACATATTTAACTTGAATAAAATACTTGAACCTGTACGCATAGAATTGAATTTGTATTGCTGCTTCAGAGAACATCTTTTTGCAACCAGATCTCATCAAAGTATTGAGAGCTGTTGTATTTGTGCTAGCTTGGTGATTTGCAGGTAAGTCTTAGCTATGTACTCTATCACTATTTGCTTTTAGTGAACTGATTGGTTTGTAGTTGATGTTTTATGATGCTGCTTTATAATTTTTGACTGTCGATTTTTGAGACTGAGAAGAGGTTCATTTGTGAAGTATTTTACGAGAATTACTTGCTAGAAATCGGCTGCATGCGATATTTAGATAGCACGCTGTAGCTTGAGGACTCCTTGTCAACTCTCCTTTTGTACTGTAGTCATGCATTGTGTTCATAAGATTACTGTCTTCTCCTATCCTAATATGTTCCATAAATTTCATCGTATTCATCCAAAATCCTCATGTTAAAGAGTATACTATAGTTGGAGTATCCGCTTCAAGACTTCAATCATTGAGTATATCTATAGACTTGAAAATTGTCAATGAATTTGGTGTATCCATTTGAATGTTCCAGCCTAATCATATAAAAGGTGGTTTGGACATCTGTAACACGAATATTACTCTAGCGATGAATAGTCTTGTAGATTATCTTTTAGTGTAATATAAAAGTCGGAGATCAATCGAGCTTTGTATAGGAATACTTGATCAATGTACTATTTTCATAATGAAAGCGTAGATCATGGACCACACGTTACGAGTCTGTTGATAAGTTTATTCGTCAATGACACTTTTATGAAATGAATGAATACTATTGTAACAATTCTTGTCAATCTTAACAAGTGTTTCATTTAAGCTCTAGATTAAAAACAAACAACAATGACTGCTAAACAAGATAATTTCACTGATAAATTCTCATATCTATCACTTAAAACACAACCAGGGACGGAAACTAACAGTGAAATAAATTCCATTTTGTTAACACCATATTCATTCAAGTGTGGCTATTCATTCCACTGCCCATGGTCATTCAAACAGTTAATTGATCGACACTTGAGTCAAAAATATTTTTATGAACTATTATTCGTGACTGAACAAAAACATAAAATATATGACTTTCACATGCGATTACGTTCTCAAGGTCACTATGGTTTGACTGTGGATTTCATATTCAATAATGCTGAAGATCAATCAGGTCCAGTTAAGAGTGAAGTATGTAATTGGTGTGATATGAACAATGAATTATCAAAGCTGAATTTGATTAAACAAAATCCAACAACATGTATTTGGCTCGATGCACAACTGAGAAATAAATTAATAGTTACACCACGACGACATATTGAACGATTATCGAAGATGACAGAAGAAGAAATGACACAGTTTTGGAAAGATACCAAAATTGCTTTAGATGAAGAAGGATGTGATTGGCAAAGTATGACTCTAAATCATGGAAAATACCGAAAACAATTTCATCTTTATATGAAAATCAATATTGACCAACATCAATGGAATCAGCATATTAAAAAGAAATATGAAGAGAAAATAAAACAAATACAACATTTACTCAAGTGTAACGAACATGATCTTATTGAAATTTATTCTAATGATCGGAAATGGAACCAATGGAGTGAAATAAGAAATAATAAAATAAACGGAAAAACATGCATAAATTGAAAAGAAAATGAATTTCAAATAAAATAATCTATTCTCGACGTCAAAATATAATGTACATTAATATTTTTTAATTATCCCGAGAAGAAAGGGAGCTACAAATCTGCGGTTTTTACCATTGAAAAAAGAAATGTGTAGAAATAAAACTCTGTTAAATAGGTGCGATAATAAAGTGGTCAATTTGGTCAATTTTTCCTGTAGATGTGGGTGTGTGGGTGTAAATATGGGCGTGGATGTAAGGTGTGCGTGTGGGTGTGGAGTGTGGGTGTCGGTGAGGGCATGTGTGTGGGTGTGGGTGTGAGTTCAGAGTGTCGATACGAGTGTGTCTTCTATTTACGTACATCCACACCTACACCCTCACACACTTATACCACACCTATACCTCCATCTACACTCACACTCGCATCCTTTAAGATGATCGTCGGCCGAAAAACGAATTACTCTGGTATTATCATTGCATTCAATAATGCGTTTTTGTACTTAAGCCTGATTTTAATAATCATGATACCATTTCTGGAGCATTCAGTCTACTGCTTTGATGAAAATCACAGTGTCTCGTATATTTTCACTTTTTTTCTCTTTCTAAATCGATTACAATGTTAGGAAAACTCTTTTCTCCGAATATTATGGAGAGTTTAATGACACATCTTTAAAAGAAATTCAAGCTTTCATCAGTTTTCTGTCCAAATTAAATGAAAGCATAGATATTATCTCAAATATGTGTGTTAACTCTAATGTAATCGGTAGTAAAAATCTTTTATACATTTTTTCTTTCAGTTTTCTAAAGTCCATGAGGCTAAGTCAACAGGATTTTTGACTTTTGTTTTAGAAACCACTGAAACTCTTTTTTTTAATGATTTGAGATTTTAACATTTGTGTATGCAAAGACATATACAAAGTAAACTATACGTTGATAACAATTTTTGGACATTCGATATAACTTCAGAAAGCGAATCATAGAATTTTTCTCAAAAATCGAATCTCTCCAAGTATCCCCTTCATTTCTTTGCAAGGTTTGAGCCTTTCCAACTCTAATGGCTCCACCACCTATGGAGTTATCTAATATCTGGCTGAACGTAGTCTTGTTCAAAGAGTTTTTGCTTACTAAACATAAGCTCAGGATTACATCTGTACAAGTTCTCCAAATATCTGAGCCTCCGCAAGTGTTCCCTCTCTAGTGTATTCCGTTATTTCTAAGTAACATTCCTTTCTTGTTGTCTATTGGTCAAGCGAACAGCATTCTATTGATTATATTATTTATTTTTCTCTGACTATGATGATCGATGATCAAGTGCGCTTGGATTATTATATGAATAGCTTCTCATCATCCTCACTTATAATTGCGGTCACAGCGTAATATACTATGATTAATAAACAAAACTCTTTTGTTATCAAATTTGGATATAAAAGTAATTATCACATTTCATATTTTTCAAATCATTGAAAATTTGATGTCTATGTTATTTTTCCTTCAAAACTTTGCTTATTTTTCCTTTTTTTACTTGAATCTGAACATTTGATTGTTCTTTGGTTGTATTATAAAAGAATATAAAATACATGAAAAGTTTAAAAGACATGTTTGGTGAGCTCAAAAAATATGTTACGAACTAAAACATATTTCTCGGTAGTGAATTATGCGTTATACAATAAAACATATCCTCCAATGTATGTTTCATTTTTCTAGATTTATTTAAAGTGAAAGTATAGTCACATCTAACATGGCAATAGAAGATCCATATTCATTAATTAAATATATTAATGTAATTAATGCGAACAATGACGATCATGGATATCCAGCAATACATGCTTTTGTTGAAATGAGAATTTTATCAATGGATGAAAAATTTCTTTGTAACATTAATAACACATTATGCGAATATTATATCAATAAAAATGAAGAAGATCAATATGTTTTATTCTATAAAGATAAAATAAAACAAACACATTTTATGAAATTTATTCATAAATTATCTAAATTTATCAAGTTTAAAATACATACATGGGAATTCCATTTGACTATCTTCGTCGTGTTAGTGACAATTGAACATTATTTATATTATATTTTGATTTAAGAAAAAAATTTGAAGACCAAATAACAGATATGCTGTTCAATAGTGAATTTGGTATATCGAGAATTGATACACCATATGATTATGACAATAAAAAAATAAAATTTATATGTAAATCAAATATGATATATGATAAACTATTTAAAAAAAAATCAATTCTAATGATGATATGAATCACAATAATATTGATGA